>QFET01011189.1:0-23838 GCA_003316355.1 Tuber calosporum | reverse complement strand
ATACCCTGCGGACAGGATCCGGTCGGACGGACGGCGACGACGTATACGGTGTTACGAGAAACGCTTCAATATTTCTTCTTTCTATGAGTGTGAGCAACTGCACAAGGCGCCAGTGCTGTCGTCCGGGGCCAACGTCGGGGCCTGAGGGGGGTATTAGTCTGTGGAGTTTCAAGCCCAGAGCTCTCCAGCTGCTCTTCTGGGCCCTCATGGGAGTTATGTGCCTAACAATTTTATGCAAGTATACATTCCTTCAACAAAACATAATGTATGAAGGAATGCGAAGCCTAAAATCCTGGTACTCAGTTATAACGTCACTAGATGCAAACAATATACTACCATGCCAGAAAGTAATTTGAACTAATATAGAAAATATAAGGAAATATTATAACCGTAAGGCTAAACATCAAACTAACCTGGAGGTCCAGGACCAGGTCCTGTTAAACATATAAAATATACGCACAAAGCGACCTTGGAAGGAGTAAAGTCCATAGCTCTATTGCTAGTTCAAGGCATTAGAAATAATGGGAGTACAGGTCTATAATCTCGAAATATCGCGCAAATAGATAATCCATACGATAATTCTAGTGTCCTTAATGGAACTCTATCAAATATCCAACCAAACAGGAAGAGAGCAACCTCTATCTGAGCCAGAAATGATTGATTCTGATTTTGAATGGGAGATTGAGAGAATCTTGCTGCATGAAATAAACCCATAAACTAGACTGGTTCGTGGTCAAAACAACCAAGGACCTGAATTACAATATTTTGTTGTGTGAATAGGGTGTTTCGAGGACCAAAATACTTGGCAACCAACATACCACTTAGAGCATTCATGGAATTTGTGGAGGTATTACATAGGGAGAACTAGCGATGCCAAAACGCTGAGATGTTAAATACCCAGGAGAGGGATTTCCTAGTGCGGCCAAGCAAATGCGATAGGTTTTTGAATATACCAAGTCAGATCCAATAGACTAGAGGTATTTTTGTTTTTTTTAAGTATTATGATAAGAGAGGGTAACCTTTGGACAGGCAATTTGAAATGACCACTCGAAAGGGGCAGCTAATGGTAGGCACATAGGTCTGTGGTACTGGAATGCGGTATTGTATTCTTACGACAAGTAGGCTCAGATACAACTTATACCGGTCCAGCCCAGCTGGTGTCTGCACGTAACCAGCAGGGCCTATAGCACAAAGTGTCCTCTCACCAAAAAGTACCAAATTGGCTCCCCTTTTGTAATACAATATATCTCTGCGCACTCCATCGGACCGGATGCTGTACACCAGGGATCTGAAGAGGGAGACTCGGGCAGGTAACTGAAACTGGAATGAAGTGCATAGGATTGTTGTCTGCTGAGATACAGTCTATTGCTTGCTACCATCGCTGAAAGCAGCAGAAGGTGACTGGACCCTCTGTGCAAAAAGGGGAATATGATGGATAGGCTCTAGGAAAAATATGAGAGCTCATTCACACCCTGAAACCAAGCCTATCTTTGTCTATAGGCCTATCAAAACAGGTTGATAAGGATAGGCATAGCTATTCAATAAGGTATTAAACTTAAGGTAAGTCTGAAGTTATTCTGAAAGCCTTCTGCAAGACACTTGCGAAACCAGTAGTATCCAGTTAGCTTAGCAGCCAAGTTGGCCACTTGAGTTCTTAGAAACTAATAGTAAATTCCAAGATAGACTACCTATGTTTAAGTGGCAGAATAAGGGGAGACATCTCAGGCAGATAAAAGGTTCCCACCATAAGAAAACAACGGAGCTCTGACATCTTGATCGGTTACCAGGGCAATATTATTATCACGGTCCAATGATTCTAATGCTATGGTTCCAAGGAATAACAAAGTTGCAAAAATACATAAAAGCATAGATGTTAGAAGTAATCCTCGAACACTCACATGCAAGATATATATATCGAAGTTCCTCCCGTGCTTTTGCCATCATCAAGCAATGGAGGTCAGACCTTATCAATATCATAACTTTTACTTGAAATCTAATTTACTTTATCTTCAAGCCTTCGGGGACAATCTCCATCGCCAAAGAAACATTACAAGCCTATTACAATTCCCTTGCACTTAGAATCGACTACCCTTAATACTTGCAGCAAGCAAAATCATTGACAATTTTAGATAACAAGTGTTAGGCACATGTGTTTGAGGTGCTGAATTCGGTACTGCATTCATACAAAAAATGCGCGGAAAAACCTACTCATACCCCTCCGGCCCTGTTGTTGGGCCCATACGTCACCTGCGGCACCTACAGCAAAAACGTCCCCTAACCACAAAGCCATAACTTGGCGCCCACCTAATAATACGATATAAGTCGTCGCCATCATGGTCTAAGGGTATAATGTCACATGGTCCATCTTGTGGTCACGTGTTCAACTCCACGGTCCAGCAGAGTTATTGGTCAAATGAGATATTTTCTACCTATAGGGTTTGCATCTTCAAACATTCCTGCAAGACGATAAGGATCACCGGACAGAGGGATTTTCGCCTGACGCTCCTGAAGGCCTTCCACCTTGTAATAGGAAGTTGAACGGAAGAAATAGGGCGGTCGCTTAAAAGGTTATAAGTGAATATATCCTATAAGCCAGTCGGATGACTGAGGTCGCTGACGCACAGCGACATGAGAGTTGATCACCTTCTATACGGATAAAGCACAAGTGCATATATCCTGTAAATAGGTGGCCTCCCATTGGAGGATAGGACGCTATCATTCCAAAGAATGGATGCGGGGACCGAAGGCCGTGGAGGTGGAGCAAGGAGTTCTCTGGGTCAAGAGAGCTCACCACTTCTAAATCATGGGGAAGATATCTTCATAGTTGGAAAGCCGAGGGCACAAGGTCGCAGGGTATAAATACCTGTGCAGTCCCCGGTCTTACATAGAGCATCAACCAACGGAGAAGAGATCCTATCAATATTATAATTTTTTACCCAAAAATCTTTACCTACGAGCCTTCCTAAACAATCTCCGTTTATGAAGAAAGATTAAAGCCTAGTTCGATTCGCTGCCCGTAGAATTGACAACCTTTAACAGTATAGTAATATTTCTCCCTGTTACCAAGGCTCTTTATATGACTACTGGATACCTACAAGTCATACCTCAGGAATCACATAAGCTAATAGCTGATTCCACACTCCTCGACAAGCTTCTGCTCGAAACACATCCCTCAAAATACATCTCCTCATTATAAGAAATACTTGAAAACTCCCTGTCGGAGATTCAATTCTATATACCTCAGGAACCCTCCTGGTTCACCAATCCCCTACTCATCCCTACCGAATCAGATTTCCAAGAAATCTACGAACACTTCTATGCTCCCACCTTCCTGTGGAAACCGTTCCAAGACTACGATACTGAAGAAGACGGAACCTCCCGATCTTTTTGGTTTACCTCCCCCTCTATCACCCCATCTCATAGGAGACTAGGAAAACATCCAGAGTCCCAATAAACGAGATGGCGCGACAATTGAAGGTCGATACGGACCAAGCAATGTCGGACATAGAGGAAGTTTCTCTGGTTGGAAGCGACTATGCACCTGGACGCTCCAGGTCACCTTTGGCACTCCACCACCTGTCACAGCCAAGTGGAGTGAGAAAATCAGCCCCAGGAACTCGATCAAGCACTCCCCGTCCCCCTGATGCCACAAATCCAGCTATTGATATATTAGCAGAACGCAGAGGCCAGGTAATGAGCTGCTTCGACCGTACCCTTCTGGAATCGGTTGATATGCAACATCTGGCCTACCGTGAACTATCTGGTCAAGCTCAGGATCAGGCAAACCAACTCAAGCACCATGCTCAACGGATAAGCCGTGGAGAGTATATCATTGGCCTGGAGTTGAAACAAGTCAATTCGTGACTTGAAATGTTAGCAACCAAAACCGCCACACTTCAAGATGCAACCACCAAACTCCTGGACCTAAAGTTGCAGGCGCAGGAAGAACGGGCTACACACTATGAAGCTGTTAGTACCCAACTTCATGCTAACATTGAGACAATAGGACAAGAGTCACTGGAGCGTAACCGCCAGCTAGAACAGGCGTTGGCCTGGCAAAAAGCCAAACTCCTTCCAATAGAAGTTGCCGCATAAGAAGAATGTGAATAGACCAGAGAGGAGTTTCGAGGACTTTACCATCGCCTAGAATAGGAGCGGGTGGAGAGGTAAGCCTATGTGGTTAGCCAGAATGCCGCATCCGAGCAACTAAATTGAATATTGACTCGGATGAATGAAACTTTGGTGCAATTATAAGTTGCGAGGAACCCACCAAGGGTGTGAGACAACTGTGGCACCACAGCCTGAGGAAAATCCGGGATTGGAAAAATGAACCAAGGCCGATGGCGGAGAAGAGTTCCGGGTCATTCCCCGTAGAGATAAGGGAAAGCTGGTAGATCGTGGGGATGGAAACAGGAATGATGGAAAAGAGTCACCACCTCCCCCTCCGGCGAATGCAGCCAACCCGGGAGATGATGACCCTGGGTCTGAAGATGGAGGTGGCCCCTCACGATGAGATGATGAGCCAGCACCAAGACCCATGCCTGGCTGTAAGTTCGATTCCGAAGCGGAAGCATAGGTTGACAGACTATGGCAAACCTTTTCCAGGACCAACAGCCAGCAAGCGGATCCACCGGTAAAGTTTGAGAATAAGCCTACTCAGGATTTGCGAGTAGGTTTATTAAATTGCAAGGACTACTTTGCGAGAAACCCATGGCAATGGGAAAACGATGAAGAACGCATTAAGTATGCTTAGGAAGAATGGAAGGAACTATTGTAGCCCCTCTCTCGATAACCTAGCGAAAGAAAATGACCGGGGACCTCTGATACCCAGAAAATGAGGGTTATGATTTCTAGATCACTTTCCGAGCCAAAGTTACAGAACGATTCAAAGTATTGCATAAAGCACAAAAAGCCTTAGCTGAGATGGAGAAGGTCGCGTATACCGGGGATATAGAGATGTACCTCCTCATCATGGACAACCACAACATCAAGGCGGAAGTATCTGCTATCGCTGGGAGAACTATAATTTAGCGGCAACTTCCTATTGAAGCCATGCGTACGCTATCACATGAGAATCATGACTTGGATAGTGAATGGATCAAGGCAGTCCGCAGGGTTACCAAAGCGGAAGAATCGTTCAAAGAACAGCAAGGACTATTCAGAAAAAATGACCTAGGCAAAAGTAACTTCCAGATAAGAATACCAGAGGAGGAATCAAATTCCAGCAGGAACACAGCTGGAAATAAAAAATGGAAACCCTATACTGCAGCTGAAAAGGCTTCCTACAAATGTAAAAACAAGCTGAAAAGGGGAAAAAAGCCCACGCTGAAGGAAAGGTTAAGCATACAAATTGGATTGAAGTTGATAAAGGAATCACTAAGGACAAAATTGAAGAACGAAAGAAACCCAACCAATGCACCGGTTGCACGTTGGCCAACCATACTTAAAAGTTCTGCAGGAAACAGGCCCAAGTATCGGTTATAGGACAAAGAGGGGAAATTTCAAACCCAAATATCGACGACCCCAGATAACATAGGGGCAACCAGAACCCACGACCAGGGTTAACCAAGTCAACCAGCCCAGGATTTGGCAACTGGACGACATGGATGAAACCTACAAAAGGCTTTCAGGCACCGGCAGCGACGACGACCGGGTACTGGGTTATGGACCCCTTACCGAAACCGAAATCAACAAGTGGGCTCAACCTCTGCAAGGTCTACTAGCAGGTATTCTGCACTTCTCTGGGGGAATCTCAAAACCAAAGCGAGAGTCACGAACAGCAATCAAGACCTACGGGAGTATCGCAGACCGAAGAATGACAGGCGAGCAGGAATTGATCAACTTGGACGGCGGCTCGTAGTAGTCCGGGTCTAACTCTGGCAACCCTTCGGCAGGTGGTAAAGACCGCTGGTAGTGGGCTGCCCAGTACTCCAAAGACAGAGATTTTAGTTTGTCTGAGAAGGTTTAAATAGCCAAAACCGTGCAGGCATGGTAACAAACACCCTAAGTTACTACAACATCGAAAATGTCCCTCAAAAGACCTGCACAGGCCAGTAGCGGCCCAAATAAAAGAAATAAAACCGCTGCTCCTGCCCCGCCTAATAATTCATGACCAGAAGGCCAAGCAATCATTGAAGCAAGTGGCGAACGGATCCCGATTCGCGTTCTATTAGACTCAGGGTCTAATATATTCCTAATTAACCAAGAGCTGGTTAATAAGCATCGCCTACCATACAACACACGTACAAATAGCTTGGACATTTACACCTTTCAAGGAACCACAGCACCAAATGGGGGAAAACACTACACACATCCAATTTTCTTCGAGATCAGGAACAACGCACACCGATCTCACAGCTCTTGCGAAATTGCCAATGCTGGCAAATATGACCTTATCGTCCCATTTGGATGGTGGCATACAGAACATCGCATAAGGAACATCGAGGATATGCAAAAATGGACATATAAAGACGAGAAATGCTAAAGTCATGTTAATGATGAAGGCATAGACTTGACATTTGTCAGGGACGAAACCGTGGCATACAACCCAGAAGCATAATACCTTGGAAGACTCGAAATAGCACCCACTCCAGAGTCCAAAGAAATTCTGCAAATACCTATAGAATATCAGGAATTCAAGAGGGTTTTTGCATCAGAAATAGCAGAGAACTAGACGGGAGAAGAACGTTTGACCACGCCATTGACTTGATACCCGGTGCGGTACTGCCATGTGGCACGATATTTCCTATTTCAGCCCACTAGCTGGATTTGCTATGCAAATACCTAAGAAAATGCAGGATCAAGGAAAAATCGTTGAAAGCAAATCTCCTTCGAGGGCTACAATTTTATTAGTCATTAAACCTCACGGTTCAATGAGGCTATGTGTAGACAACTGACATTTAACTAAGCTAACGGTGGCCACCAAATTCCAGCTACCCTTAATGAGCGAGTTCCGTGACCGCGTGGCTGGGGCCCAATAAATTCACTAAGCTGGACTTGAAAGATGGCTATCACCTACGGAGGATAAAGGAAGGAGAACAGTGGAAAACTGCATTCCGGAGACGATACGACGACTTTGAATATAAAGTAATCCCATTCGGGCTGGTAAACGCGCCGGCCACATTCCAGGCCATGATGAATAAATTTCTAGGTGAATTTTTAGATCATGGAGTAGTGGTCTACCTAGACGACATCCTAATTTACTCCAAGACAGAGAAAGAACAAGTCGACTTGGTCATAAAAGAACTCTCTCGCTTGGAAGAATCTGATCTAACGGTATCAACCACAATGTCAGTTTTTCACGTCGATACTGAGGAATTTTGTGGGTATAGTGTGGCAATTGATGGAGTCACCATTAGTGAAAGAAAGGTCGAAAGCATAAAAAATTGGAAGGCAGCAAGGTCGGTCAAGGAGGTACAAATATTCATTGGCTTTGCCAATTTTAAACAACGTTTCATTCAGGATTTGTGTCAAATCTGCAAGCCAATAACCGATACTTTGAAGTGCGACCCCAGAAACTTCAGCTGGGGGCCGCAACAACACGGGGCGTTTGAAGAACTTCAGAACAGATTCATCTCCACCCCTATACTCTGTCATTTCTACCCTGACAGAGAAACAATTGTGGAAACAGATGCTAGCGATTTTGCACTAGGAGGTGACCTCTCCCAGTTTAAAGACAAAATGTTACATCAGGTGGCTTTGCACTCACGGAAGCTGAGCCTAGCAGAGTGAAATTATGAGATGCATGATAAGGAACTATTGGCGGTTCTGGAAGCATTTATAGAGTGGAAACAGTACCTGGTCGGAACAGAAAAACCAGTGACTATGTACACTGATCACCAAAATCTACAGAACTTCCTTACAACTAAGGTATGGAATCCACGGCAAATACCATGGGCTCGTCAACTAGCGAACCACAATTTCAAGATTATTACAGACCGGGAAAACGAAGCAGAAAGCCAGATGCACTAAGCCGACGGCCGGAGTACCATCCTGAGGAGGGATCTGCGCATAGCGAATGGTTAATAATGAATGCTTCTCACTTACAAATGACATTGGTACACTTAAATCAGCCAGAAAGGAAGGGAAGAATAATTGGCACTGAGTCGACTTATTTCTTGCGAATAAAATTGCTAACTCCAAAAGCACGAATGCCTACAAAGGTGTCCCACTAGTTGCCGGACACGACCTGTATGTACTAGAGGCCTTTATAATTCCGACCAAAGGATAAAGGTTGGTGGAAACTGGAATTTCCGTCGGATTACCAAAAGGAACATATGCGCAGTTATCACTATGCAGTGGAATGGCCGCTAAATTTGGGATCAGCATTGGCGCAGTAGTAATCGACGCTGATTATACTGGGGAAGTCAAGGTTATCATAATGAACCATGGAAACCAAGACTGCCAGGTTCGCTAAGGGGACTGAATTGCACAAATGATCATTCAGAACATAGAAATGGCGGAAGCAAGGGAAGTGGATGGACTAGCAGAAACTGCCAGGGGCAAAGGCGGATTTGCAAGCATGGATGTATCACCCAGATGATCAGATTCAACAAAGACCCAGGGAGTGGTTGCATACTTGCAAGCGGACCAGGGCGAAAATGAGTATCTTGATGAAACAGACCATCAAGGAAGCAAGGCAAAGAGATACTCCTAATGTCTAATGCTATAATGTCCAAGATTGATATTAGGAAATATGACCAGACATTATTAAAAACCATCCAAGAGGCAGGCCAGAACGATCAAGACTGGCAGGAACGCAAGCGAGAATTGGCCACGTTAACCGATGATGCCAAACCATTACCAAGTCACTGGGCAGTAACTGAAGGACTGATATACTACAAGAAGCTCTTATAGATTCCAGACAACGAACAGCTGCAGACAACTATAGTCAAATGTTGCCACGACTCCAAATTAGCCGGACAATTTGGACAGGCGAAGACTCTGGAAATTATTACCAGAGACCTTTACTGGAGAGGGCTGACAGGGTGGATAAATGACTACGTGCGGTCATGTGATGAATGTCAACATAATAAATCTAGACGACATCCTCGGTTCGGTCTGTTGCAGCCTCTAGAAGTCCCGTTCGCAGCCTAGTCATCCATATCGACCGACTTCATCACACAACTACCACAATCACAATGAAAAACTCAAATCATGGTAGTTGTGGATCGGTTTATAAAGATGGCTCTCTTCATAGGTTTGGAAAGTAATGCAACAGTAAAAGAAGTTGCAAACGTATTCTAGAGGGAAGTATGAAAGCTTCATGGTCTGCCGGCAGAAATCATATCCGACATGGATGCAAAATTCTGTGGAGAATTCAGGCAATCCCTATGCAAAAGCCTAGGGATAAAATGAAACCCGTCAACAGCGTATCACCCCAAAATTGACGGACAAATTGAAGGAACCAACCAAGTGCTGGAAGGATACCTTAGGAATTTTGACAATTATGATCAAATGGACAGCTACCAGTTGCTCCCATTAGCCGTGCATGCCTACAACAATTCAGTAACCAATGCTTATGGCATGTTACCCTCTACGCAAACTATGGATTCTATCCACAAACAGAATGGATGATGGAACGGGAAGCCCAGAATCTAGGCGCTCAGCTATACGCACACTGGATGCAAACAATACACTAAAAGGCCCGAGAAGCGCTGGAACAGACACGTGTAATTCAGAGCAAATATTACCTCCGCAAGGCTAAGCAGCAACCAGATATCAAGGTCGGGGACCTGGTCATGTTAAATGCAAAAAACATACGCCCCAAGCGACCCTCGAAGATGCTCAGCCCAAAGCTGTATGGCCCTTTTAAGGTATTGGAAAAAAGGGGAGAACGTGCCTACAAACTCGAAATATCACCAAGGTGGAAAATCCATACGATATTTAATGTATCACTGTTGTAACCCTATTGAACATCCAAGTGACCCGCAGGGGAACAACCCCCCTGCGAGCCAAAAGAAATCGATTCAGATTTTGAATGGGAAATCGAAAGAATTGTGAAGATTGAAATAATCTCTTATACCCAGCGCGTGGGAGTTCAAACCGACAGGTGCGTGAGTTACGGTATTTTGTAAAGTGGGCTGGGTGTTCTGAGGATGTAAATACTTGGGAACCACCAGACCATTTAGAGTATACACAGGAACTGGTGGATGGCATTTCATAGGGAGAATCCGGATATGCCAAAGAGGACAGACGTTAAATGACAAGGAAAAGGTTTTCCTACCGTGGCCAAGCAAACGCTATAGGTTTTTCACCGTACCAAGTCGAGTTCAAATAGTAGGAGTTTATTTTATTTGTTATGTTTAATTTTCTGTTGGATAAAGAAAAAGAGAAAAGAGGGTAACACCTACAAAAGTTATTAGAGACAAACCCTCAGAGGAGGGACCTCATGTTAGGCACCTGTGTATGAGGTGCTGAATTCAGTACTGCATTCATACGAAAAATGCGCTGAAAAACCTTCTCATACCCCTCCGGCCCTGTTATTAGGCCTGCACGTCACCTGCGGCACCTAGTGCAAAAACGTCCCCTCACCAAAAAGCCATAAATTGGCGCCCCCATCATAACACCATATAAGTCGTTGCCGTCATGGTCAAAGGGTATAATGTCACGTGGTCCATTTTGAGGTCACGTGTTCAACTCCACGGTCCAACAGGGTTATTGGTCAAATGAGATATTTTCTATCAATCGGGTTTGCATCTTCAAACCTTCCTGCAAGACGATAACGATGACCCGACGGAGGGATTTGCTCCTGACCCTCTTGTAGGGCCTTCCAGCTTGTAATAGCAAGTCGAACGGAAGAAATCAGTCGTTCGCTTAAAGAGTTATAAGCGAAAACATCCTATGAGCCAGTCGGGTGACTGAGGTCGCTGACGCACGGCGACAAGAGAGTTAGTCACCTCATATACAGATAAAGCACAAGTGCATATGGCCTGTAAATTGGTGGACTCCCATTGGAGGATAGGACGCTATCATTCCAGAGAAGTGATGATGGGACCGAAGGCCGTGGAGGTGTGGGAAGAGTTCTCTCGGTCAAGACATCATGCTACTTCAAAATCATAGAGAAGAGATCTTCATAGTTGTAAAGCTGGGGGCATAAGGCCGTAGGGTATAAATACCTGGGTAGTCCCCGGTCTTAGATAGAGCATCAAGTAACGGAGAAGAGATCTTATCAATATCATAAGTTTTTACCGAATAAATCTTCACCTACGAGCCTTCCTAATCAATCTCCGTTTACGAAGAAAGATTAAAGCCTAGTTCGATTCGCTTGCCCTTAGAATCGACCACCCTTAACAACAAGAACCAAATACGGCTCTTCTTCCCAAAATTAATGATATCTACTGCTGGAAGGAGAGGTGTATATTAACTGCATCATACTTATACTGTTTAGCTTAGTTCCAAGACAATTCAGGAATACCTGTGAGGTTGAGAAAACCTCTGGCTAGTTACCAAATTGCAATTAAAAAACTTTTCTCTAAACCTACAGGAAACCAAAGTTACAATAAACTCTCCTATATGAAGATGAATAATAGTACAACAAATATGACGAAGCAGCTCTTTAGAGGTCAATAAATTATATATTTATTGTACATATATGGGGTATATCCGTCTGGTAGTATTGGATATATGGGATATCACAATATAACACTTTTCTTGCTTTTCTAAAGTCAGCAAAGACAGCTACCCCCACCGGTCATTAATGTTCTCTCAATATATCTCCTCATATTTTGCCTAAGAGTGTAAAGCAATAGTCATTCAATTTTGTATCTAAACTGAAGACCCAGTATGCTTAACCAGTAGTTACTAGATACTATAAACACTATTCTACTAATGGTACAGTCATCAGAAGAGTTGAACGTGATATTCAAAGTCTTCTATCATCATACTTCTCTTGCTGTACTAATTTCTTTCAGCAAAATAGTACTTGTAGTGGATTACCTAAATCACTTGCTAGTTTTATATAATACTGGTAAACCAGGACACCCTCTTCTAGGATGCAAATTGAAACTCCAGTAAAAGACATTTGAGATAAGTGTACAAATCTGAGGTGCTACCACAGTGACAATGATAGAAAAAAAGACTTTTCCTATTGTTAAAAGAAAACTGGTATTATATACCACCAGGTTGAAAAAAAAGGGCTGAAACACAAACACGATTACCAATAGTTCGTTAACTTTTATGCAGTAACTATTTTCCACTTTTTTTTTTTTTGTTAAATCTGTGGTTTTCTTCGTACTAAGTACAGGAAAATCCTGGCATTCACCCTGAGGTATGACCTAAAAACCCCAATAATATATGAAACTTCACCTCCCCCATAAAATATGAAATAATAATAGAAACACTATCATAAAAATCAAGTCATCAGCCCCAGAGCCAAAATTCAAAATCAGGTCCTCAGGTCCGAGTCTCTCGTAAACGGAAAAATTTCCAAACTAACTGGAAAGTTCAACCTATTCCGCATTACAAAGGAAACAAAACCCTTCATCAAGCTTTTCCTTTATCCCATATTTCCCATAGGGCTGAGCCAGAGCTTATATCAAACATTCCCGGATCTACCCCCAACTTTGACTGTGCCAGGCCGGGGGAAACAGTAATCACGTGTTGGAAGGTCTGGACTGACTGTAGACATTGGTCACAAGTCGGATCCTGGTCCTGGCTGGACAAGCTTGCCTGCCCTCTTAGATAGCTCTTGTTCGATCTCATCTGGTGTATCCTACCAGACTGGAATTTCGGAAGCATCATGAAAGTCCTGCAATCGCGGTATGGCGTTCGATATATATAGTACTACCTGTATGCCTTCTGTATTTCTTATGTACCTCTTTCCTAACCCACTCCCTGGCCTCGATATACGCCTTTGTAGCGTCCTCTTGTACCGTTGCGAGTCGCTTTGGCTTTACTGGAATGGGCCTTGACTGATATATCCCAGCAGCAGTAGCCCCTATTTCATCAATCTGGAGGTGGACCTGGACCGAGGTGGTAGAAGTTGAGTCCCAAACCTATGGGCGTAGACCGCCACTTGTGTCGAAAGGCTTCCTCCTATTCATGGGGTATCTGAAGCCATCTAGGAGCGGGAAGCTTCCAGGCACCATTGCCGTCGCAATGTTATTCCCTTGCATGGCAAACGTTATGCGGACTGACGCCATTAGGGACGCTTGTAGCAGATAGAGTCTGACCGGGGCAAAGCACGCCTCTGCCGACAAAGCCGTCAGGTCTGTAGAGAAGAAGGCATTGGTTATCCATCTTGGGTCTCGATTCCAAAACGTGTGAATCTTATTCATCACGTTGATGCTTTGGGTGAGGATATCCGCCCCGTTTAACATGTTGGGCAATAGGATGCCCTTGGCCAATCTTCTCGCTCCGGAGGGCGAGTGTCCTTTTCCCAGCATCGATAGTCTCTGAATTCGAAAGAAAGCGGCCTGTCTAAGCGCCAGCCTTTTCGTAAAATGTGTCGTTGTTTCTACGTTATCGCCTAGCCAAAAATCTTGCTATTTTACCACTCTCCCTGCCGGCTGTATAATGTGAGATTGAAATCTTATTGGACACACGGGGACCTCTTGCCACTCTCTTGGCGTGCTCCGGTGTACCAGCTCTGTCTTGACGATACTGAAGGAAAGGTCCAGATCTTCTGCTCGACTGTTGATCCTTTCCACCTCCCCCTCCAGCAAACGCGAATTTTGGTACCATGAATTGGACGTAACAGTAAGCGGAAAATGTCCACTTGTGAAGTTGAAAAGCTCTCTTCTGGGTTATCTGCCGTATGTAGACCACCAACATATATCACAAAGAAGAGCAGGGACAGGGGGGAGCCTTGCGGGATCCCACGATCAATTCTAATTTCCGTTCCTATGCTGACCAGATAGGCCCATGTAACCTTTCGGAAAGAGAACAAATTCCGTATCCAATTGGTTATGTATATTGGGACCTCCTGGTTTCTTTCGAGGATCCTCATGAGCTTCTTATAGTTAACGTTGTCAAAACCCCCTTTCACATCCAGGAAGACCGTTGAGACCTTCTTTCCAGCGAATTGACTCTCCTTGAGCCAGTGTTTCCGTGATAAGACTCCATCTAATTTTGACCTCTGTGGCAGGCTTCCAGTATGATTGATGCAATACATGTCCATTTTAAAAGCAATCGTCATAACGTGTCCTTTGACTATTCGTTCCGCAATCTTCGCGAAAGTCTGCATCAAAGCAATAACCCTGAAACTCGAACATTCTCCTTTGTCACTCTTTCCAGTCTTTGGCAGAATTACGCCTATTGACCCTTTTAGGCATTGGGGGTGAATCCCCCATCTTACAGCAGCAAAAGTCAGCTTTTTCACGCTATCCCTCATGAGGCATTTGAGGGATGGTGGGCCAAATTATAAAACTCAAGTTGTTGTATATTGTATCCATGACCCCACAACTCCTGATAGACCCAGCATTTTGCGGTATTTTCTTTTTACCGACTCTTTTCGTTGCCATCCGGCTTACTCAAGACGTTGTCCGTCCCTTTTGAGCTGTTGCACGGTCCAATCGTGCTTTGACTCATCCACCCTAGTTTATCAGGCCCTACCTCCCTCCCCCTGGATTGTTCCGTTATGGACACTTGCCCCATGACTCAATCATGCCTCCCTCCGGCCTAAATGCGCTCCCCCCAGCGTTGATTCACACATCCCTATTACCCCCAGCTATACACAAACCCTTTGCGCCTTTGAACGTCCCAAACTCACCTCAACTTGTTGTCTTCTTGCTCCTCGCTACCCTCACTTATTTCTCCCTTTCCCTTCACCATTAAACCTAGACCTAATTCCACACCACCACTTATCCTCGCGTATTCAATACTTACGTGGACGATTCTCGTCCTTTTCCCGCTGTCGCTCGTCTCTTCATCTATGATGCTTGCTGTCGCATCCATCCCTCCACTTCTCCACCCTGCCCTATGACTGCCCGACCCACGGTATTATGATAAGACTATCCAGTTCCAAAATTTCTTTCTTTGTCGCAGCACCATTGCCTCCTCGCATTCCTTCACTCTCTCGCCTTACTTGGGCTCTCTTCACGGCTCTTAGGGGCCTTTGCCCAGCTCTACGCGACCTTCACTGATCCTTAGTTTTGCCAACTGGGTTGTAGTCTAACTTTAAGTAGTATATTATATATCAATAAATATTTCCCATTATTTCTTTACTTCATTTTAATACTACAGTTATTCCGAATAGGACGTTATTCGTCCTCAACCACCCCGCCTCTAGAGCCTCAACCTCATCCCCATCTTCAGGATCTGATTTATTGTCCTCCACCTCGCTTTCCTCATCCCCTGCAATCTCCAACTCCATATAGGCCGCGGCCTCCTTATCCCCAAGTGGGGCGCGTGACTCCTGATCTTGAACAAACCCACTATCCCGCAGCATCCCTTGATGCACTTTTTTGGGTCTTCCACGAGTTTCCTTCTCAACTCTGGGGGCAGCCCTTGCCAGTTTGCACGCTGTCGGAGATATACATCTAAACTTTCTTGGTGACTACGATAACCTTTAGAATGTCTTATTTGGACCTTCAAAGATTACAACTAACTCTGTGCTGTCAGAGGTGAGAAATCTGGGGGCTGAACAAATGATCCGGAACTCCAAGCCTTCAAAGCATCATACATACAGGCAGTTGTAAGGCATATTAGGACGTCGTTAGTACGATTAAGAAACGTTTTATCGGTCCTCCCACGCATTCTCCTACCCCGGTACCACTTATAAAACAATAGTTTTGCTATCTCCGGCGCAGCAAACTGGAAACCACATTCCTGCCTTGGTAAGCGTTTTCACGTCTCATTGGGGACGATCTGCATACTACTGACCTCTTGTTTACTTGGATAGCATGTGAACCAGTCATTTTCCAGCACATAGGTAACCCGTGCCTTTATTTCGGTCTGTGTTTTATGCGCGAAGTCATAAAGGTCCTCAACCGTGTTTTTGGACGCTGAATCTAAGTGTGACCTGGCACTGGACTGCATCGATTTCAACTAAATGTAACTAATTTCACCGTTTACCGTCCCAAAGGGGACGTTCAGGGATATTCAAAAGACTTACAAAAGTCATTGCCGACTTCCGGATCTCCCTGTTTCTCCTACCCAACTCGGTAGCTGCCTTTACCCAATAGCCTTTGAGGAGCGTATCGTTTTCGGCAGGTTTTACGAAGGGATTAACAAACCATGTGTGGTACCATACCATATTATCAGCGTTCTCAAAGATTATCTTGTCCTCCCCATGCAAGGTATTGCTTATTGATGATACGGTTACTGGGATTGCAATATTAGACGCCGGAAATTCCGGATTAGCCATACGACGCTCCGAATGGGACAGCACCATTCCTTCCCCTACATCATTAAAGGGTGAAAGGTGTGACGAATCTACTATGAGATGGCCTGAATGCAATTGTGCTGACTGCTGCTGTGACGAAAGCCCATGTGAAGGGCCATTCAGAGCCGGTGATGTGGAGTCCTCAGTGCTCTTCCTTATTAGCATGCAATTTTAAAAGTTATCGGATACACTCACAAATCTCAACCGGCTCCTTATCCTCCGTGGCTCTTGCTCCGCCATTGGTTCTGCTAGACCTTTTTCGAGCCTTCTAAGACGAATGGGACCATCATCCTCGTCAACTTCCGTATGCTCCTCTTCCTCAACCTATGAATTAACAGGTTGTTGTCTATCCCGTACTGGCGTGTCACCCTCTACAAAGGATACAGAAGATCTCGATGATGATGGTTGAGCTCGTGGGTACTGGTACCGTAGTCAAGTGTTATAGAAAAAGTTTCGGGTTAGCTCATTTTGGCCTCTGAACTGCGAACTCACCTCTGCTTGTATTTTCAGTTATAATTTTGTGTATATTAAATATTTAGAGTGCGTGGAGGAATTGGATTGATGAGTGAAAGGTCTCCAAGTGATGAATAAACTCACAGCATCCCCCGGGGACGAAGGAGCTATATGCTAGATCACAGATTTGGCTTGGACCCAAGGTCCGTGTAAATCATTTTCATGTACCCAGTCCACGCTATAGCCTTTTGGCCGCCAAATGTCACAATTACTACGTGCACGGATGGCTTTAGGCCGGGTAGAGACTATCTATTCGGGATTGCTGGGACAGGATAATATATGCCTGGTCACTTGCTTGAACGAGCATAACTCATGATTTCTAAAAGATTAGATTATACATACTAGGACGAGATCAAGAAGAAAGGGGGGGACGTTTAGCGTTTCAAAAAACCTTTATATCTCACTGGCTAAATTCAAAAAAAAAAACTATTAAGAACACTAAAATCTAGGACTGCAGGATAGGATCTAGAAAAGCTGTAAAACAGCGTAGACAGGATTAAGAATATGATTAGCAGATAGAAGCAAAAAAGCAAAAAAGGATAAGAAAGCCCCATGAAACTAATGAAAACACATATGAAGGCTCCAATAAGACGTAGCCCGGCACAAACAAACAAGCTCTAGAAAACCGTCACCAAATGGATGCAAGTTAGAGCAAAAGTAGGAAAGTCCATGAAACAAAAAACACGCGCAGGCCCAAAGAAGACGTACACTGGGACAAACAAATAAGCTCCAAAAAACAATCCCCGAAGAGATACAGGTTGGAGCGGGAGTAAAAAGGTTCATAGAACAAAGGAACCGCGATCCGAAGGTATATCGAAGACGCAGCCAGGTATAAATTAGCCTTGGAGACCCCCCAAGTAGCCTATAAAAATGAAAACAAAACCAAAGAAAGCCAGTAAAACAAAGAAACACAACCGAAAACCCAAGAAGACCCAGTGCGTCCTAATTACCCCCATGCCGGTCTCCTTCTCCATCGCCTTCGCGATCGCCATCGCCATCGCCACCCACAGGTGGTGCCTCGCAGCAGGGAGGTGAAACGCCCGGAGGCAGAGCCACATTTGGGACATCTTGTCCAGTGTACAGGTACATATAACCTGCTACCTGCTTAACACGAGCGCGTGAGATGAGTTCCCAGGAGTGCCCCTGGAACCTAATGACCTTGCGATCATTGCTCAGAATCCTCTTCTGCCAGCCAGCATGAGACCTGGGAAAGACCTTTCTGCGCTTTGCGCGGCACCCAGAGTCCTCCTCAACATCAGAGTCGGAATCAGGCTCTGTGTAGAACTCAGCGACGTAGAATTGGCCAGGGTTGAGATAGCGCCTATTGCCCCCAACAAGAGGTGTATTGGGACAAACGGCGTCGCCACCGTCGGCAGGAACAGCAGGACCGCGGTGGAGGAAGCAAGCAACAGTTAGGGTGGTGCACCGGGAGAGACGAAGCCAGGTATTTACTTGATCATCGTTGATCAATTCGATTTGGTCGGCAGCATCGGGGGTGACATTCATCCCGTCAATGTCGCGAAGAATCCCAATGAACTCTCGAGGCTGCTCCTGATTATCCAGGTACCGACAGGCAGCTTCGCTGAGCTCCTGCAAAGGGTAGTACCGGAGGATCGCCTGCCAAGTATTGTTTGGCATATTGCCACCGTGCACAACCCAGGGCAGCTGGCGAGCCTGCTCAGCAACGGCACCTGACGTCTCAATGAATATTTTGCGCACCGGTTTCTCTACTCTAAGAGTTCCTTGGAGACGAGCAACGTCCCTTCCACCCCCCGATCTGCAACCCGAAGCACCGCCGGCGCCCTGATCCTCATCAGCGTGCTCTTCATCGGAATAGAGTCTGGCATACCTCCGAGACTCGGCTGCCTTCTTCAGCACCTCAATGAGGAGGGTATCCAGGGCGACGTGGAATGCCTGATATGGGCCGTTCTGGGGTGAATTGAACTTGGCTTGAAAGCCTTGGAGCGTAGTGTGGGCAATGACCTCGGTTCTGAGTTGACCTCAGAGGATATCAGCGGCCTGACTTGGGTGGTGATACCCTTCTCATGGACCTTCCCGAGAATGAAAGTCTGAAGGGCACGGTATCGCCTCCCAGCGACATTGCCTACAGCACCAATAAGATTGAGCTCAGTACGGAACTCGGCAGTAGTGGGAAGTGGCATGCTAGTAACCAATCAGATTCTCCGTAAAAAGTAACAAATGAGACCCACAGAGGACTAACCATAATTAAGAAAGGATGTTCTTGGCGTGCAGAAGAGGACAGAAAATTGCACAAGGTATAGAGAATAGTCATCAGTAATTAATCTATCTTGGGAAAGGTCCTGATAAGACGCGCAGGGGACTAACTTTAAAAAGATTCGCAGCCGAAAATGGGGAGCCACTAATCTATCTTGAGAGTAGTATTTAGTTATTGTTGCCCATTAACAAAAGCCGGAGAGTAGCCCATACGAGCTGTGCACAGGATCAACAAGGCCTTCACGCGTGCCTAAAGGAATGGGTGAAGGCCAAGCTTCAAAGGTTTGTGTTTGTATATTCTTGGGGGATGAGGAAGGAAAGGAAAGATCCAAGGGAGATGAATCGGGTAATAAACTTACCTTTATGTAGTCAAAAACGGTTGTTTTTACCGTGACTGGATTTTTCGCGGGGACGAGCAAGGGTTTAAAAAAGAGGCCCGGGATGACCAAGCTTCACTAGAAAATCTACCGGCAGAAGTGAATGAGGGCTTCAACGCTAAGTGATTCTGCGCACTGCGATAAGTATACGGTAGCTAATGAAAGGACTGAGAATGGCTCATTTTATACATTAGGAACGATGTATGAGACTTACTGTGGGTTGGCGTGAAGTGTGAGTGAGACTTTATGATCGTACAAAAGAATTACCGTACCGGTAGTATAAGATGTTGTTGTGAAGACAAAAGTCACTGTTTGAGGCTCGAAAAGGACGTTTAGAGGCTGCTAGATGATTTGGTGAATGAAGAAGAAGAAAGAGAAAGGGCAGGGTAGAGCGGGTCTATATAACAAGGATGAACGTACTATTCGAGGTGTTTGTCGCTATATCAAGAGTTCTAGTGATCCTGACAAGTCCGAAATAGACCGTTGCACGTCACATCTTTGATGTTGCACGTTGATCTGAGCTTATACAAAATAGTACAGGCGTACGGTACAATAAGGTTACAAAGTATGCTTGTACACTTGAAAGGTAAGTCGAACAAACATGAACAAGCTTTTCAAGAGAGGATTGAGGTATGGCAATGTGATTGGTGGGCTGGAGACTACCCCAGCTGTCTTGGTAAAGGTTTGGATAAGGGAAATTCACGTATAGGCACTTGACATGATGTTTAGCATTTTCAAAGTCACCAATGAGCCGAACAACATTCAGGATCTAATAGATAAATTCTCATTGTTTGTGCTACGATAAATATAGAAAATCAAGGGGAGATGTTCTCAGGATAAAAAGCCCTGGGCCTAGTTCGGGTTAGGTTGTAGGTAGGGAGTTTAGGGCCGAAGAACGGACACGATCTGTGCCATCTTTACAATTTTGCTCTAGTGTAGGTGAGAAAAGACACAGCAGCGCCCACTGGCCATACCGTGTATCTTGATAGTTTTCTATTTTTTTTTCTCCCCCTACCATATCTCTAACTCTAGGATCTAGTGGGAGGAGGTTCGTTCTATTGGTACCTTCTCGCGTACCATCTATCTCTAAAGTGCAGCTCCGGTCAAGAAACTAGCTACCCAATTGTCACACGTGTTTAAGTACAAGGTCAGACCAGTCCTGAAAGTAAGTTTGATTGTTCGCGTCTTCGTTGTGCTGATTCCCCTTAAAAGTAATTTCTTAAAGAATGGTACACGAGTCCCAGTGCCCGTACTGCAGGAAAAAATACAAGTCCAGTACATGGTACAGAAACCATATGAAAACTGCACCTTTTGACTTTGTACAATCTCGGAGAAAACTCAAACAGCCCATTTGCGACGAAGAACGTCCAACTCAGATCACTCTTCCAGTAGACTCTGACCAACCTTTCGATCCGATCGGTAACGAATTCCCAGAAATTGAACTGAATATAGACGAAATTGAGCTCGACAGTGACGCAAACACCTGCGATTCGGACGTGGAAAGGCTCAATGGTTCTGATACTGAGGGAAGGGCACCATGGGTTGGATTACCCTTACCGACAAAACACGCTACTGCGGGGAGATCTATACGGGACATTGTACAGCGAGAAAATTGTTAAGACGAGATGTGGCTACCATTCAGAACCGAGTCTTACTTTGAGCTTGCGCACTGGTTTATTGAAGCGAAGGTACCAAAGGATCACATTAACAGATATTTCAAGATGAACTTGGGGCCGGAAGACAGTCATATTAAATCTAGCTATCGGCTCCTTGAGGCTGTTGATGAGTTGGAATCAGTTATGGGGATGAAGAGCTGGAAAGAGGGGTTTGTATCGTTTAGCGAAGCTGTACATAAATCTACCTTAAGAACGTCCAATATTGACCGTATATAGGAAATACCCGATAGGGAAGTACCTGATAAAGCTTCCTCGACACAGAAATTCTTTTTCAGCAATCCTATTGATTCTGCTAGATATCTACTTAGTCAAAGATGTTTTGCACAAGATTTAGTTTACACCCCGGTCAAGGAATGAAATAGTGAATAGCCACCACAGCGAGTTTATTCTGAAATGCATACGGCGGATTGGTTGTGGGAAACGCAGGTAGGGTCGCATGCGACGTTCCACGGCGCATCCACACTGTGTGTCACGATTGGTGACTAAGCAAGGCAGAATTTCGCATGACTCATAGTTATGAGTCACAAGGTTGTTATATTTCGCACTATGACTCATTAGAAGTCATGGGGTTTCACATGATGCACACTTGTTCAATCCTTATTATGTTGTGATTGGTTGATCGTGCGCATGACTCACATTTGTGAGTCATATGATGTAATAATTTTCGCACATGACTCACACTATGAGTCATAGAGGTCGTGTGACTCACAGGTATGAGTCATCAGGGTTAGGGTTGAGGGAAGAGTGCCTATATAAGGACCTCTAGGCGACCTGTAGTTAGGACTCTTCACACAACGATCTAAGTTCTTTCCTATATAATTACTTTAACTCTTTACTGTACCATTCCCCTATTGGCGTTGTGCGATAGGAACCATAGGGTTCAGCTATCAAGACAACTTAGGCATAGGCCTAAGAGCAATAGTGGAAATCCGCCTAGTACTACTCATTGCAATAGTACTCCTACCCTGGTGGCTGAGATTAGCGCCACGCCCTATACCGGAGTATTACCGCTGCCCGGTCATATTCATCCCACCCAAAGAGAAGTAGTTACCAGTTGCAAAACCAGCTTAAAGCATAGGATCGTAATATTTGGTTGAGTCACCTAAGCAACACCCAACTACAAAACGGCAGACTCTACAGACAACGACATCGACCTTACTGAGGGCGAAATCGATACCTCAACACTTGGTCCGGCACTTGAAGAAGCAATTAGCACAAACCTATCCAAAAGCCAGTCACAAAGAACCACAGGTCCTGTGACCCCTGAGCCGGCCTCTCCAACAGGATCATGGGAACCAGAAACCCCAGGACCAGAAATGATGTCAGCACCGGGACCAGCAACTGCCGGTGGAGGAGCAGGAATTCAACTAGCAGGATTTACAACTGCAGAGTTGCAAGAGATCCTGACTCTGATAACCAACCAGCGAGACACAACCAACAACCGGATCAAAGTCGAGAAACATCCTACCTTCTCTGGAACTAGGAACAAACTACGAACCTTCTTAGTGCAATGCCAATTATACTTTGAAGCGACACAAGAAACACGACATACGGAACGCATTACCTACGTCAAAAGCTTGTTAAGGGATGCAGCAGCAAGCTGGATAATACCATTTGCAGAAGGACGCGAGCCGGAGACATGGACTACATATAAAGATTTCACTACAGCCCTCCAAGGCCAGTTTGGGGATGTGGATGCAGAAAATGCAGCTAGGACAAAACTCGACCGCCTGAGGCAAGGCAAGGAACCAGTCAGGGAATACTGGATTGACTTTCGCCTCACAGCTACAGAGGCGAATGAGGATGATGGTACACTAAGACGCCAATTCCTTAAAGGAATTAACCGAACGCTCAAGGACACAGGGGCAGCGGGCCACATGGTAACGGCAAATGTCGATGCCGTTGCAGCCTGGGCAATCGAAAAAGAAAACCGGATCAACATGATCAAGCACCTTCAAGGAAACAACAGTACCTTTATCCAACAACAGTAAACTCCCAGGAACAAAAACGGAACCTTGAAGTCGGGCAACACTATGGAAACCCGAGGCGGCCCAATGGACCTGGAAGCTACCAGAAGGTGTCCACGACTAAACCTCTCACGAGCAGAGTTCACAAGATGAAGGGACAACAACCTATGCCTAGGATGCGCCAGACCTGGGCACAGACTCAGTAATTGCCGAAATGCAAGAGATGAGAAGGACTATACTAGGCAGTTCAACAGCAAGACCAACAATAATCGCTGGAAACCACGAACCAACCTACACGAAATGGAGATCAGAGAAACAACTGTAGAGTCGGGAAACGAAGAAAGTCCCCAGTAAGAGATGGGCTGAGGGACAACAAAACCAAAACCATCAGAATCGGCAACATCTACATGGCACTAATAAATACGCAAACATTGGAACAAGAAAAAGACCATGCCATGGTCAAAATGCGTTTACATGGCAAGGACAAGACAGTCATCATCAACGGCATGATTGACTCGGGCGCTACAGCAAACTTTATTTACAAGGAATTCAGCAACAAACACAGCATACGAACAAAGAAAGCGAAAGTAATACAGGTAATCTACCTTGCGGACGGGGAGCCGAGCTCTATGGGACCAATTACCCATATAGCAGAGGTACCTATGGACATCGGCAGCTAAAGGGAATTGGCAACCTTCCAAATCGCAGATCTACCCAACCATGAGGCAGTGCTAGGGCTGCCATGG
>QFET01011188.1:0-22787 GCA_003316355.1 Tuber calosporum | reverse complement strand
GTGACTCATAACTATGAGTCATGCGAAACTCTGCCTTGCTTAGTCACCAATCGTGACACAAGAGATCTCTACTACTATACAAATCCAGTAGGTATGGCAGGAGGATAGCGATACCCAACTGGGTAGAAGCAAAGAGGGGTAGTGATAAGCGAAACAAGGAAAGAATAACCAGTTAGGAAGTCATAACCAAGTAAGAAGGGACAACCAAATAGTAGCGCTTATCAGGTATAAACCCAAATAAGTAATAACCAACATCAAGTCAGTAGTAATAGTAGAAACATAATAGGATTCCGTTACACACTTCATTAGTAACTATGATTCACTTATTACTAGTACTCTACTTCTGAATAATTGATTGCTTTAGAAGAGTATAAGTATCTGTAAATTCTCATGGATATTGTTTGAAAGGCTTATTGACAGCAATATCTAAAAGTTGCAAGAGTCCAGTGGATCTATAGGGTATAAGGATATAGTGATTGAGGCTGAGCGAAGCCGTTGAAGGACTTCTGAAGTGGTGTGAAAGCCAGCAACTAGCATAAACTGAAAAATTTCTCGTGTACTATGTGGCACAGTACCATTATCTAAATGCTGGAATGAAATTGAATTCTCGTCCAAATTGAATATATTGGAGAGTCGATGTTTACCAATATCTGAAGTAATCCTAGATCTTTCATAGATATTCCTTGCCTGGAAATTGTGTCGATTAAACCTTAGCCAGTTGACCAAAAGGTGCTCATGCTCATTAGTAGCTGTGAAGACATTTTCATCAGCACTCGATATGAGATTCCCTAGCCCTTCAAGAATCCATTGAACCACACAGCTGAAAACATAAAAATATTTTCTAAGTTACTATAATGCTAAACAAGAAGCTGTTGAGCTTGGCTTTGGAACCATCCTTGTCAAATTAACACTCCTTTCTGTCATTCTGCTAAGAAAACTTTAAAGAGTTGTTGCTCTATTGGTGGCTACAAGCAGGTCCAGGTCGCTATGGGTGTCTTTTATGTAGTTTCTAGTAATTGAAGCATTTCATATCTCTTCATCCACCACCTCTGAATAGCTGCTCCAGGTATTTTCCTGTATAGTATGACTTCTAACTCGATTGGAGGACAAAACTGTAACTCTACTATACCCTTTACTGCTGCTTGATAGTGTAGCAGGAAAAGCAAAATCCTGAATCTTTCAGGCTTTACTATAGGAGTGTCGTAGCCTATACATTGATTCTCATAGCTGGAAAAGTCTTGCTACTAGAGGTTTTAGCTTGGGTCTTAGATGTAAGTACTCCCCAGGACTTGATCGCTCAACTATAACTCTCCCTTAGTTAAGCTGCAAGAGGCCTGATCAGAGTGCCAGTTAGGCTCCAAAGGTGAAAGGGATAAGTAAAAGAAGCAGAAAGTTCAAGAATAGGTCTGGATATCTTAGGAAATAAGGCATAATTAAGAAAGCTTTAACCAGTACTTTAATGGGATAAAGTTGACCTGTCCGATCATCTTAAGTTTGACACCCAAGCTTAGCACTCCAATTAGGCATAGAGTATACGCAATAAGCATGCAACATGCTTGGCAAAAAACCCTATACCTTCAAATAATACAGTAGAACAATACCTTGATATGGCAGGAGTCTAATCTTCTGTAAATCTGACAAGACTATGCGTATATCCCAGATAGAATACCACTTTAGTTGTTTGGTAATCTGGCGTATAGTAATAATAAGTATATCATATTATCATACAAGGGGGCATGGGTAACCATAAATTATATTTATTGGAATAAGTCAATATCTGAGCTTTGTAATATAGCTAAGGAGGCTTTTAAAGAAATAGTAAGAACTTGGCTTTTTGGACTATTCACAAAATCAAAAAATACCTACTTCAGCCTATAGAAGCACAATGTCAAATGGTATCCCTTCAGCATAATGGCTATATATGTGTAGAGAAACCTTGAGTTACACAATACTTTCATATAGAGAGATGAAATAATCATGAACACAATAAGTTAATGGATCAGAATCTTTTAGCACTACCCTTACTGTTTGAACACTTTTATAATTAACACTTATTTATACTTGAACATATAATATTTATGATAAATAAAATCAATAAAAAATAATTAATTTTTTTACAATACATAGTATATTTAGAACAATCAGTTTACATTCCTCCATCATCCTGTAATGCCTCCAAAGTTAAGACCAGTTTATCCTTTCTCTCTCTGGATTCATACAAAGCATAATAATACCTCAACTGATGTTGTTCCCTAAACTCATTCCTTAAGTCCAGAATATATCTCATCAAGTTCTTATGCTTCTTGTCCTGCTTTGCTTACAGTTGTCTCAATATCTCCCTTCTTCCTCTATTATCTTAACCTACTTTACAAATTCTCTTTTTATACTCTTGACTAATGCATTCTTTGGCCTTTTGATTGTCAGTGCTCCTGCACTACTCTATAATACCTTAGAACCATTTCTTTCCACCTTCCATATTTGTATAAGTTCCTACATTGAATCTCGTTTATCTTCCATTTATCATATTCAACCTGTAGCACCTTGGCTTGAGATAACCTTCTTATTGGAGGGTTTGTACTTCTTTCATCTGATCAGATACCAAACTTAATCATAATATATTCAAAATCCCTAAACTTCTTATTGGTCCTGCTTTTCTGCTATGAGTGGATTTCACATTTTCTATAATATTGGTATTTAAGATTTCTTCATTCTCTATTTTGAAATTAGGAAAAAGATTAACTCACCTGAAGATTATTATAAGTGTCTTCACTTATTAGCAACAGGACAGAGAGCTGGACAGCATTAGTTAAGGCTCCAGTCCTCCAAGTGTACCAGCTACCTCAGTCCATTTCGCAACTATTCTCTCTTGTAGACTATTGATCAGGTCAGTTACTAACACTTGCCTAACTAGGGCATAATCTATCTATTGAGCTGGCTTTACTCCTCTCCCAACTATGCCTACTAGAATTCCTCACTGATCTCCCAGTGTGAGCTAGGGCGATACCATGGGGTAGTTTGTGGGTCTCATGGAGGGTTTTGTCCTGCTGTGACTTGCTGACTGGTAGCTAGCTTGGAGTGCAGAGTTTTCTGCTTATAAGGTGCTTTTATGTTTCAATAGTTAGATAAGGACAACCACAAACCCACATAGAACGGGGAACACAACGAGTGCTGGCCCCCATTCGGCATAGTCTCTCTTCTCTTTCCTCGCACAGCTTATCAGGAACGTTACACTAGATATATCCGGAATCAAGTTTATCCTCACTTTTCACGGTATAGCCAGCAGGTCAGAGTCACTCTATCACCCTGATATAAGTCCGTGCTCAGCACACCACCCACCAAGAAGAAGGTTATCGAACACTCCCACAAAGTGGTGTGCCAAACCCGGAGTGGTGTTGAAGCTGATAACTCGCAATTAGGTGTATTATCAATTGTGCAAAAAGATAAATAAACATTCCTCTTGTGGTAGTGCACCTATGTAATATCAATCATTGTGGATCAAGTCGAAGTACAGCCGATCAAAGTCAATCCAGATTACAGGATATTGTGAGGCAAAATAATCGGCAGACAGATGAGATTGACGACATCAATATGTTATATTTAACCCATGGTGGCGAGTGGTATTCTGTTCAGACAGAAAAACTAATACCGCAGGAAGACAAACCTGGTGGCTGGGGTACCGTCATGAGTCAACCACATGAGATGGAGATGAGGTTCACAGGGGAAGGAGGTGTGAAAATCAAGGAATTCCTACGATGGATGGAGTCATAGTTCGCTATGATGGGCTATGAGTTTAGTGGAGGGACAGCCAAGTTGAAGACAATGCGGGTTACACAACTCCATATTGCAAATCCTGTTCGCTCTGCCGGAGGGAGGTTCATTAGCAAAATAGATAAGGGTGTATTCTGGAACGAGGAGTTGCAGAAGGAAGCGTTGGTCACTCAATTCCATGATAACGAACGTGGGTCCCAAGCCGACGAGGATATCTTGAGTACGATGAGCACACTTCGCCAAAGAAATCAGGATGTGTTCAAGTTCTCACGCAAGGTACTGAAGTTACTCCAGCGAAAGCCCAGCAGCCTACAACACTATGATCGAATCCTTATCGGGTATTACCTTGATGGCCTTACAAGTCAACGGTTACATGAACTTGCAATTTTAGTTTTCGCAGACACGACTCTCACGAGACCCCATGGCAGGTAGTTAAAAGTGTGATGCGTTTGGCCACTCAGCTAAAAATCAAGGGCTACCACAGACATGGAAGCAGACAAAGCGACGATGAGGATAACGACAGCGACAATGACAGCGAAGACGACTCTGATTATGGTGACAGTACCAATAGTGATTCCGTTTTCGATGACGACATCTATTACAGCCATACGTAGAGGAAGAGAAAGACAAAGAAGAAGGGAAGCGTGAAGAGGACAGAGAAGGGCAAAGGCAAGAGATCGAAGAGTAAGGAGAGGAAGAACCGTAAGGGTCATAGTAGTGAGACAACAGTCAGAGGAGAAGTGCGTGAATTGCGCAAGATGGTTCAGGGTCTAATGAGGTCACGGAAGGCACTGTCATCATGTGCGGAAATGAGATCTTCACGCCCCGATGATGATATTATCCAGCTTGACAGATACGCCATCAACAGGACTGTTGGAAATCATCCACCGCAAGAACATTAGAAGTACCCTCAGTATAATCCAGGCCGAACTCCCAACTACCAACCGCAATTCCCAAACAGACGCAGACAGACACGCCAATTCATGAGCTCAGACTTTACTCCTGTGCCAGTCAGAGGGGAAGCCCACTCACCTATTGGATCCGCCATGCTTGAGCCATCCCAGAATATTGGCGGCAGGTCTGGTGGAGTCAAATCTGGTATGCAACCCATCGTTGGACCAAATGGTATACTGTACTATCCGGTGTGGAACACTTTAGTTTGCTACACCTGTGGTCAAGAGGGGCATATTCGTCCCCAATGCCAGAAGCCGAGACCGTATACCATACTGTCCACTATGGCGGATAACAGGCCTACCGATCCGTAGGCGGTGAAAGATAAACTACCCCAGCAGGCTGGAGATTCGCATCCTACAGTTAGCGTTTTTGAGATTAGTACGACATCGTCTGCACTTGATGGGGTGAAGGTTAGAGAAGTGTCGGCAGCTGACATTGGCGAGCGGAATTTGATGCAAATTGTCAAAAAGGTGCCTGGAGATGGTCAAGAAGATGAAGAGGAGAATGACCTCTCTGCTATGGCGGTACCAGTCATGGGAGGGGAACATGCTTGCCTCTTCAGTGAGCTACCACCTGAGTTTGCTGGTGAAGAAGGACCAGCAAGACAGAGACAGAGGACTACCGACGTTGATAATGGAACATCTGAAGTGCGTACGATCAGACAACCTTTACCCAAAGCAAAGCGTAGGCTAATCTGAATGATGGTGGGGAGAGACCGATTTGATTTTGTTAGTACCTTCCGAGATGAACCAGTACAGGGTTTAAACTGGGGTTCGTTCTTTGACTTGGCACCTGTTGTGAAGAGAGATTTTGCTGCTTACTGGTCCAGGAGTGCGCCAAAGGACCTGACCACAGTAAAGGAAAAAGGCGCAGTAAGAAGGTTTCAATAGATGCAGGAACACAAGACATTTTGGGCGATGATGAAGACGTGCATTATGTGGCAACTGATTGGGATCTCAGTAACGTCGCGAACCTTTATACTTGTGGAACTGTTAGGACGACGACGGGACTGTATCGTATCAGCTACATCTTGGTCGACGCTAGCTCAGTTGTGAATTTGATGCCTATCAAGCTGCTAAAAGCGATCAGAGCGCATTTAATCACGGCGACGGGAATGGTGATACGCACAGCTACGAATGCGACTGCGCAGATTTCCTCTTGTGCAGATATGCGGATTATTGTAGCTGGAGTACCCTGTGTTCTTCGGGTATATACACTTCCAAATGAGTTCAGTCCTACTTACCCTATGCTTCTCAGTCGTCGATGGCTTCAGGCAGTTAAGGCAAGGGGAGACTATACGAACGGCCAGTATTATATCATGAGCGAGTACAGTACAAGGGTGCGGATTCCGAGCGACGAGCGATACCAAGATCAGGTTCGGGACACTGAGCATAGGCATCCTCCGCAGATGCCAATTGAGATGAGAGATATGCAAGGTAGAAGAGGTCAATTGGCCGCAGAGGTTGAAGACGAGTTGGAATTTCAGGAGACGCAAGGGATGAAACGCTTTGAGGAGCTAGTTCATCAGATTGTTAGTGAAGCAGTTGGGCAAATAGAGGAGGATGATGGTTCCTACAGTGGTGGGAGTTCAGAGGATTCGAAAAACTAATAGCACCAGTCAATGCTAGTGGCCGTTTGACTGGTGCGGAAGATGTATCGATGATTACAGAGGTTGTAGGTTTACAACTGTTGAAGAAAAAGAGTTAAGAGAATGGGGACGAAGGCATGTATGATGAGGATAACAACGCAAAGGGTAGCAGAGATGATAATTGTGATGATTTTATTGTTACTGTAGAAGGCACTAATGTACTTAGCAAGGGTGGCAGTGTTAGGGGCCAAGCGTCTGGTATGATGGAGGGCAATTTGTGTGGAACTTTAGATGTGGAATTGTTTGGCCCTGATGATGTTTGCTTTTTCGAAGAGGCTGGATGCTGGCGAGATAGTGGAGTCGATTCACAGATGGAGGATGTGTTACAAGTGAGAGGAAGGAGAGGAGGATGCACTGAGATGAGTACGTTCGATGAGGAGAAGATAGGGTTCCAAGCATTAGAGGCGTGTATCGATAGTGCAGACCACTTGATGTCCCTAAGGAGTATGATCAGTGCCAGGTATATCAAATGGAAGAGGAGGAACAGTTTGGCAGGATTATACCGTTTCCTACCGGTACGAGGCCAAACAAGTATAGGAGGAAGTTGAAAGATGAAGAAGAACAAGAGGTGGCAGTTGGTTGGTTCGAGACGAGGAAAAATACTTTGGGGGAAAGCTTGAAGGAGGAGGAGAGGAAGAGAGCTATACTTCTGTGATGCACATGGAAGGATGCTTTCGCAAACACCTTGGCCGATATGCCAGTAACTGATCTAGTCCAGCATCAGATTCCAGTTTGGCCTGGAGCAGTGCCAAAACGTGCGAAGAACAGAGTTTATATCAAGGAAGAGCAAGACTGGTTGGAGGTCAATATACCACTACCAGAGAAGGCTGGTATCATCGCACGATCAGAATCGCCATGGTCAAATCGCACAAAATTGGTAAGGAAAAAGGATGGAGGTCTTAGAATGGTACATGTTTTCTGTCCTATTAACAGGGTAACGATGGTCTCTAGTTACCCAATAAAATGGATCGAACCTGTGATAAACCACTTGATGCAAGTAAGGTACTTGATATACTTTCATGCAGATGCAGCGAATGGGTTTTAGGCAGTACAGATGAACCCCACCCATACCTACCGGACGGCTTTTGCAGCACATAATGACCAATGACAATACTTGAGGATGCGGCAAGGCCTCACAGGTGCACTATTAACGTATGCATGGCTAAAAGACCTGCTAAGTGGTGCTATCCCAGCACCGAACCCAGAGCCATGCTTGAATGGATGATCTGAGGGGTCATTTGAGTGTTTCGTGGATGACGATTTTGGGGCATATCCTAGTTTTTCCTCCCTTTTCGACTTTCTTCACCATCACTATTTCCCACGTCTTATATGGGCACAGATCACCCTCAAGGATAGCAAATCAGGCTTCTTCCAAAAAAAATCAACCCCCTCAGATACCAAAGTGACGGAAGCAGTCTACGTCTATTGTTGGACAAAGTTAAAGCGATTCGCAAGTACCCACATCCTACAAACCTTGCCGAAATTGAAACGTTCCTCTATATGACAATATTTCTCAGTCAATTTATTCCCGGGAGGGCTGAACATGCCAGGTTGTTGAAGAAGGCAGTATAATATACAGTTGACGATAACAGTAGGCATTCACCTTTGTATACACAGAAAAAGCTGGAACAGCCCGAAAGATCCAATCTGCATTCAATTGGGTACCAGAGCAGGAGATGGCCTTTTGTGCTATCAAATAGGCGATCATCAAAAATATCGTGTACGGAGGTGATGAGATGATGCAATATCACTTGATGACCCATGTGTCTTGTTATGCGATTAGAGGTGTACTCTTTTAACTTCCTGACCATCCTGACAGAACAAATATCTATGCGACAACTAGGGAAGATATGAAGGTTGTGTTGTTTATCTCAAAGAGGCACAGTTCAGAATAGACTAGATATTCAACGACAGAGCAGGAAGCCCTGGCTATCTTGAGGTGCCTTGTTGAAGTTTGCAGGCTGGTTTTAGGCTCTGCTTTTTTCTACTAAAGTCTACACAAATCATCAAGCACTACTTGGGCTATTGCGTAAACACGACGCGGATGGTCAGTTCGCGAGGTGGCAACTCAAGCTAGTGTAGTACAACGTCGAATACATACACATCCCAGGGAAGGAGAATGCAGTGGCCGATGGATTAAGAAGAATGAGAGGGGATAAGATTGAAGGTGGATATGCTGAAGGAGAAAAGGCAGTTATGGAAGTACTGGGAGTTGAGAAAGAGAAGATGATAAAGGAGTAGAGCGAGTGGCTCGAAGACGAATGATACAGAGAGGTAACTCATTACAAGCTGTTCGGTGACTTGGACACATTTCACGATGAGAATGGAGAACGACCAACAACCAATAAAAGATGCTTGATCCGCCAGAAATCAACAGCGTATCGCCTGAATGATCAAGCTGCAGTGGCAAGTCAGAAGCCCGAACTGTCAGACAGTGCTGGTGAAATGTGGCGAAGGCTTGTTTATGTGGAAAGGAACGGGAAGGAGGCGTTTTGTGTTTGACAAGGGCAGGTACAGGCAATCTTGCATTTCCTCCACGATTGCCATGGACACTTCGCAGCAGGTATACTCTCCCGCACACTTATCGGACGTTATTTCTGGCCGTCCAGGGGCAAGGACGTTAGAACCTATTGTGCGACATATCCAAGCTGCTAATTAATCGGACCATTGAAACCTTCTGTCTTGCAGATTGCGATCGTACACCTTCAGCTATTAGATATGATGGGATTTGATTTCGTCAGAAGGTTCCCAGCCACGCCTAGAGGAAACAAATATATCATCATAGCCGTCAACTACTTTACACACTTTTTGTTTGGTTAAGCAGTACCTGATAGCCAAGGCAAGTCGGCAGTCACTCTACTTATGAGGGTAGTGAAGCTGTTTGGATAGCCTCGATCAGTATATACAGACAATGGTGCCCATTTCGTCTCTGGGGAGTTTGCAAAAACATTGCGTGACTACCATGTTGTGCACCTACCGGCACCAAAGTCACACCCTCAGTCTCTCGGTCTCTCTGAGCGATATATTCGCCTCTTGGTAGATGGGTTGAAGGTTACAGTGATGGCTAGTAATGCATCCACAGCGGATTAGGATCTTGATCTTGACTCAGTGGTCCTTTCGTCAATACCAGGATCTTGAGTGTACCCAGATTTAGTCCAGCAAAGTTGTTACCTGGATACATTCCAAATAGGATAGGATGGGATAGATCCCAGAATTCCCAGCGAGTTATCTCAGTATTTATAGCAGCAGCAGCAGTCGACCAAGAAGTATGGAGTCAAGAGCACGATCTTGCAGAAAGGCAGATTGAGTGTCTTATGAAAATTGATGAGTAACGTAAGGAGGCAGCATGGCAGTTGGTTTTGCAAGCTGATAAGAAGACTCGAAAGCAGAGGGAACCCCTTTTTACCCACCAGATGTTGGTTACCTAGAGTTACTTCGACGTTTCCTCCTCGATCAGAGGCGCGGAAATAAACTTGAGCCACGATGGGAGGACCCATATCGCTCAGGGGATCTTGCATAACATGGCAAGACTGGACGCCTTTATGATATCAATATACGAGAACTTGTTAAGGTGAAAAAGGGTGGCTTGAGAGATCGTGTACACCTCAATCATTTGAAAATCTTCTTTACTCGCTGTGCAACAGAGGAAACAAACCTGGTGGATTAGGTTGACTATGGGGGAGAGAGATCGGAGCATGTGGGAGAAGTGTATGACTTTGGAGCAAGGGTCATAGGTGCCCGCAATGGCGTTAAACTAGATGTACGCTGGTGGGATGAGGCCCAAGGGGTTGGGTAATATGTGGAGAAAGGGGTGATCATGGCGAGTGGCTTAGTGGTTGAATTAGCTAAGGAGGTAGATGTTTGCATGGGGGATTTATGTGTTTGTTGCGAGATATATTTGTCTGCCTTCTGGGCCGAAGACTGAGAGAATGGAGGACCCTTGTGACCTAAGGCGATACCATGGGGTAGTTTAAGGGTCTCATGGAGGGGTTTGTCCTGCTGTGACTTGCTGACTGGTGGATAGCTTGGCGTGCAGAGTTTTCTCCTTATAAGGTGCTTTTATGTTTCCATAGTTAGACAAGAACAACCACACACACACATAGAACGGGCAACACAACCAGCATTGGCTTCCATTTGGCCTAGTCTTTCTTCTCTTTCCTCACACAGCTTATCAGGAACGTTACACCAGAGCTATCCGGAATCAAGTTTATCCTCGCTTTTCACGGTATAGCCAGCGGGTCAGAGTCACTCCATCACCCTCATATAAGTGCGTGCTCAGCACACCACCCACCAAGGAGAAGGTCATCGAATACTCCCACACCGGTACTGTGAGTCCTGAAGGTTGGCTCCTCCTGCCTTCCTCAAACTCCAACGGATACGCATGTGACCCTTCTGTTAAAGTAGCTAGTATAATTCCCTACTCCGCCCACCCTTGCTGTTGATTCTCACTCATTCTGTCTATCTTCTCCGAAATTTGTACACTATTCCACCTAGCCTTATTATATATTTTTCAATAGTTACCCTACAGAATCTCCAGGTCTTCCACACTGCAATTTAGACCTTTGCCAGGTCCTCACCCCCTTTGCCACTTAGGTGTCCATGCCTTTTTGCTTAACATGTATTAACAGGTTAAACCGGCACCCACGTCTCCGCGCACAAACCCTCTACTCTCCCAACGTATTGCTCGCTCAAACGCAGCAAAAGTGCTCGTGTCACCGGTCCTGAATTCTTGCCACCACTAAAAGTTCCTCACTCCCTATCACTCGAATTTTCTAATCCAGCTTAGTCCACATGCAAATTCTGCGCATCGTAATGGAGGTGGATGCGACTTTTGTCAACCCTCTAGTACAAGGGAGTGGGCAAGAGTCGGACGCATCCCCAGTAATCCAATATATTTGTAACTGATACAAGAAGCATTCCGGGATAGGAGGTAAATACAGACATTTTGTGGCACCGCGCCAGACTTACCCTTGTACCCCAGTACTCGGTTGACGTCAGTGATGGGATGGACAAGTGTCCAAAATGCCAAAGCTTTTTACCCTTCCTGGCAGTACACCTACCAAATTAAATAATTTTTTACCTCTGACAGCAATAAGCACAGGGACTTCAAACCCCTGCCTATCCCATCACCAACGTGCACCCCCGAGTACAGTATAGTGTAAAATTATCCCGACTATTACTATCGCAGCAGTCCCCCTCGGCCCCCTTCTACCCCTCGCTGCCTCCCCCCCTCCTTCCTTCCATCCCACCCAGCCTACCAGGACACCCTGCTGCAGGCCAACCGTGGTTAGAGCAGAAGGGAGAAAGAGATCTGATTAGATGGGCTGTCGGATGGCCGAATCGGACTTTCTAATAAGTTGTACAGTATATATGTACACGGCCAGCGATTATAGAACCCTACAACCCTCAATCACATAATATCACTCGACAAAAGCGAGAAAGAAAAAAAAAACACTCGCCAAAAACCAGTAACACACAGGCAGAAGCCCATAGCTAAAAATATTAATACTCGAGCCCCACCAATCCGGATTTGATCCAAACCTAACGTACGTATCCCACCCACAAACTCCACCACCCCAGCATCACTACCCAGCCCCATCCATTCCAGACATGGCCCGTTCACCAGCGCAAGATTAACCACGCATACCATACAAACACCACCGCAGCGACTGAGAAGACTTCCCAAACGACGTGTGCTGCCCATGCTTTCCACCCGGTAGAATACTGCTTTCCCTTAGAGTACTTCAAGTCCCCGTCTTCGTCATGGCGCCAGCTGTTATTATTCCCATTCGACTGCCCGTACGCGCTCGAGGTATCTTGGCTTCCGAATCCCTTTGTTATCGGTAACACATTCCCCCTATAACTCAATGCAACCCCTCTGCTCCTCCGGAAATCAAACACGGCAGCAAGGATCGTGACCAGTAGCATGAAAATGTAAGCATTGAACACCCCCCACTGATCTGGGAGCAGACAGAGTCTTCCCTGAACACTCTCTGTATCCGGCGACGCATTGCCAGTGTGCAAACTAACCATATAGAAACCCGGCCTCCGTACCCCCATTGCCCACGAGAAGCTCTTGATGGTAACCTCCTTGACATTCCCGGCGTGCTCGACTTCGCAGTAATCGTGGTCGTCCCCGGAGAAGACGTACTTAGCGTTCGTCTTTTGCAGGAGCTCCGAGGAAAGTGCTGGTTGAAGGACGTTTTGATACTGATAACCGGCGTGGATGAGGATTGGGTCCTTGGATTCTCGGTGCGGGCCGCAGGGGGTGTCAGCGGAGCGGTATAAGGGAATGTGGGTGAGGAGGATTGTAGGGTTTTGAGGGATAGAACCTTGTTCGGGAGGTGAGGGGAGGATATTTGCCGCTTCTTCGATGACGTGAGGGAGGAGGGTTGATGATGGTGGGGTTGCTAAGAGATCTGGGAGGCGGTCGAGGAAGTCCCGAGCTGGTAGATAGATCTTTGGATTATTGTCGTTTGATAAAGAGACAGAGTCAATTAGTATAATGGTGTGGTTGCCTGCTTCCAATACCCCGCTCGTCTCGCCAAAGTATGTCCTGAACCTATCCTTCACCCCCTCTCGGATACCGTTTCCCATACCTAAGTCGTGGTTCCCCGGCAATGTTTTGACAGTCCTTCGATAAGGCCAGCTTGGGAAAATCTTCATGAACCGCCTGTACTCGCCCATCCAATAGCCATCACCATAATCCTTCCAATCCTTTGCCCCTAGGGGGTCTGGAGTAATGGGAATCAGGTCCTCGTGTAGATGGTGATTTTGAGCATAGAGCGAGCTCTGCTCGTGTGCCCATTCCCGCCCGCCGTCGAATAAATCACCCAGGAACACGGTCGTAGAAGGCGAAAGCTGTTCCTGGATAGTCTCGTACGACCGCGACATGTACTGATCCGTATAAAATATTGTCGCGGAAAGGAGTGGTCCACGGCGGGGGTAGGTGTGCGGATCGACGAGCTGCGGATCAGCTATCAGGACCACTCGATGGGGCATAGCGCCCTCTGGCTGCCGATTATTAGCCGACAAATTCTCTCTCCTTCTCTCTCCCTCTCTCTCTCGCCGGAAGGTCTCAAGGAGAAAATACCCAATCCTCCCACCTATCCCATTGGCAAGCCTCTATTGCACTCTTGAAAACCCTCCTCTCACCCCACCACAGCACAAGAATCCACGCAGCCTCCACAAGCCTCCGTACAGAAAACAGCGCGCTCTTCCGCCCCTTCTGTTCCCCACCCCGATGGGAACGACCCCGGGGATTCGCTAGGAGGCTGTAATTATGGGTGGGCGCCATTGTGGTGGAAGTTGACCTGGGACGGTACAACGATGAAACAGAGGACATTTGATGAAAAAAGGAGAGGGAGCAAGCAGCACACCTCCCAGGGGCAGATGGGTAAAATTAAGGAAAGAAGGTCACGCGTTTCAAGAACGACGGAAAAAGAGTGGCGGAATGAATGAATGAATGTATGAATGAATGAGCGAGCATATGGGTTGGTACTGGTGGGTGCTATGCTGTAGAGTAGATGAAGGTCTAGGGCGGTCACTGTGCTATCATATGCTGTTGGGAAAGGGCAGAACAAGGTACAGGTATGATACGGTAGGGCACGATTGTTCAAGCCCCAAGATCCTTTCATGCCTTTCATACGGTGGGCAGGGATATGATGCATACAAGAAAAGGGGATGCCAAGATGTCACGGGAATACCGGGTAATGAATTGTCGGAGGATGGGATGGATGGGATGGCTAATTTTCAACTCGTAATCTCTTCGGAATGCGGCTTGAAATAATTTGGCAGTGATCGCCCTGACTAAAAGCCTCGGCTTCGGGTGCTTGCCTACCCCTGTCCTCATATGTCGTCACTCGAGTCTTGGCCCGCCAGAAAAGGCTGGTTGATTTGGTTCGACAATATCGTGTTATCTCTCCACTGTCATAACGTGGGCCGCCCGTAGTATTATACAAGATCGCAAGCCCCACCCAGGCCATCGCAGTAACAAGAGAAGAAGGCAGGCGAAGGGAAAATTAACTTGATATTTATACACACCTACAAAGTAACGAAGCGGGTTCGTACTCCACGAGTAACTTCCGACTCTCGTCAAAAACCCCAAATTGTTCCACTTTCCTGCTTATATCTCTGCGGTCCCAATCACCTAGCTCAATACTGGCCCTGTGCACCCGTTCGAGGATATCCGCCGCGGCGACGGACTGCCCCTGGCGGATGTAGAACTTTGCTATGCGCATGAGGACTTTCAGCCAACTGAAGCCTACCCACCCTTTCGTTGCCGGTATTAGGAACTCGGACTCTGCTTCGTCGATGATCTGCGCTATTACGCGTGCGCCATCTTGAGCCGCGCCCTGGCGCTCGTAGTGCTCTGCTAGCGCCACTGCTGTGGTGAATTCATCTACTTTGCACTCTTCGCATAGACGGCCCTTGGAGGAGCTACAGAGGACGGAGGTTAGGCTGTGGACGTAGAGGAGTATCTCGGTGCTTGTCTGGGCCTCGGAGAGATGCGTTTCGTAGAGCAATGACAACCTGGTCACGATGAGGGAGATGGTGGGCCTCGGCTGGTCGTCTTTGCCAGCGGTGTTGTAAATTAGTGATAGGAAGCGGAGGATGGCGGTGTGGTGGGGGACATTTTGTGGTAGTGACGGGGCGATAACGCTGCAGAGGTCAACAAACCCCGGGAGAAATTCGTCGTATATGATTAAGCCTGCGCAAGCTAGGCTCGGATGGCTGGGCTGTAATTCCATGAGTAGTTCCAGGGTTTTATGTGCTATGGCGATTTTCTCGGTTCCATCCAGTCCCCTGGTACCAAGTAACCAACGAAAATACGCGCGTAGAGCTGGCGGAGTACTCGTGACAGCTATGGTTGCGGTCCCGGAAAGCCTTAGCTTTGCCAGGGACAGGATGGCCCTAAATATTGGCTCGGCGTCGTCAAGCGCTACCTGAGTATTGGACAGCTGCTGCTCGAGCATCTTATGCCTCAAGCACTCGTTGATCCTATGCTCCAAGAACACCAACACCTCACCCTGTCGCCCGTTCCTAGCGAGCAGTTCGGCAATAGCTACGTCGACCCCCAAAGTCAATTCAAAATCCTCCCGTTCGTCTAGCACACCCCGAAGCTGTTTCCACGCCTTATCCGCGGCATCCCAGAGGCCGCTCTTCTCCTGCAGTCGCGCCTGGACTGCCGTTGCCTCGAACATTTCCCGCTTTTCCTTCCTGGACGGATGCCCGTCATGGTTACTCCCGACAATCCGGGCTGCCCGCTTGAGCAGGTGAATCCCCGCAAGGGCTTGCCCTGATAACTCATATAGTGCCGACAATTTCCTTGAGGTCCTTGAGAAGTACCGTGCGGAGATCCAACGGAAGTTCTCGCTGTCTCCAGCAACGCCCATGGGAACGCCGCCAGACACGAGTGCTTTCTCGGCCTTGGAGAGTATCTGCTTGAGCTGGCCTACTGCTGCCGTTTCCATCTTGTGCCTCTTCGCAAAGCTCAGTAGGCCGTTCAGGAACTCGCCTAGGTTTAGCACGCCAAGGACTCCGAACGCCCCTTCCCAATCTGCCAGAAAACACTCTAGTATGCCGAAGGTTCCGGCCATGGTGGCCTTGTGCTCTGATGCGTCACCCCCCTCTTTGAGCTCTCGAATCCGGACTATGGACCGGAGCACCCTGCTGCAGTCCTCGTCTGCGAACTCAAACATGCTTTCTAGCGTTTCCTCCTCATCCTCGCCAGCGGTTAGTATTCCGACTCGGGACACGAGCACGGCTTTTAACGTCTGCTCGAGAACGTATATTGCCAGATGCATGTCCCCGATCTTCTCGTAGTTCGTGCTCAGCAGCAGAGCGAGCATGAAGCCGTTTCTGAAAAGGTACACGTTCTCCCACGACACGTTCTCCACAAACCTGTCCATCACCCGAGCCAATGACAAGTGGCTCGGTTCCGGGGAAAATAGTTCCCCTGGGTCAACGGTCATGAGTGTTATTTTGCTGAGACCTAATTGGAGTATCACAGCGGCTGAATAAAAGTCATTCTTTTGCTGGCATTTCTGCGCTGTTTGTAGCACTTTATTCGATATCTCGTCTATAAAGTCCGTCTTTAGGCGCGGGGGGTTGAGCCGGTATGTGGGGAACTCGGCGAGTGATGGATCGATTACGTGGGCTTTGAAAGTTGATAGCTGGATTGGCGAGACCTTGGTTTGCTCTGTCTGCTGCGGAGTTGGGGAGCGAGAGGACATATGGTGTGAGTATGATGGAGAGTGTAGTGGGGGCGTAGGCACTACTATAGGGGTTTTCGCCGCCGTAGTGGTAGGATCGATCTCCATGCCCGTGAGACTGACAGATATACTCTCAAGACTACCTGGTCCCCGCTGATGTCCCGATTGGGACTGGGAGTTTTTTCGTGGCCGATTGTAAGGATGGGCAGAAGGCCTACCTGCCTGTTCCCTCACCCTCCGCATCGGGGACGTCGGTGGAACACGCGGAAAAGCATTCACAGGAGTTTCCCTTCCACCGGCAGCACCTATCTGGACAGGAACCTGCGGAGCCATTTTTATGGGCGTGTAGTTATCGTGGTGGTAGACAGGAGTTGATCCATCGGTTGTTTGCACTAGCTAATTAATTAACCAAAAGTCAGTAACCAACCAAGGCCGACTTCGAGGTCGATATGTTCCCACAAAACAAACAACACACCTCAAAGGCTCCCCCACCATCGACTGTATTCGCAAATTCCTTTGGCGAATGCTGGCTTCCTGTCGCGACATCGCTGAGTATATCTAGCCCCGAATTCTCATCTGGAGGACTTGCGACAGCTCGTCTAGAAGGCTTTCGCCCTGGATCTCTCTACGAACGTCAATGAAATGTGCTCCCGTATGGGAGGGTGAAATCTCCCTTAAAGGGAGGGGTTATATCCTACCGGGGCATTTTTTAGCCATCCCCACTGCTTAAATTTCTTCTTATATCCCCGGGGACTAGATACGTATGATCAGCATGCTAGCTCACTCACCACAACACAAGGCTGGGGGGAAGGAGACAGTGGTGGGACGATGAAAGTCAGAGGAGCAAGGAAAGAGAAAGAAAGAAATAGAAGAGGGAAATTATATACCTCGCACTAAAATTATAAGACTCCTTCATTATCCGAATCATATCATCGAGCTTGAGGTTCCTCTCCATGTATCTTTCGCCACTTTCCGTCAGCATTCATCCCCCCCTCAATCCATCCTCCGACCTGTCTACGCTTAACCCGATTTCGCAAGACTCACAACTCATGAAGGGTAACCCTAACACTATCCCAATTCTTGGTCATTTTTTCTCTCACTCACAACTTTAGCCCTGCGCAAACCTCTCCATCTTTCCTCAGCAGATAGTAGCCCTTATATACTGCGCGGAATCCGCTATTGATTGTGGGGGGGAGAGGAAGTGAGAAAAAGCAAAGAAAAAGTGCACTTTTGAACCGGGCTACACGAGGCTGAGCACTTCGATGACACAGACAAGAGCGAGGCATATCGCACAAGACGATATAAGAAGGGTGTACTCGAGTACAGTATAGCGCCTTAGCTTCCCTCCACGTGAAGGGATGGGGAAACCCTTTTCTCTTGGTTCTTGTTCTGACCCCCTGGGATCGGTGACTAGGTTGGGTGGGATCCAATGACTGCTCAGGCCAGACTTTTCCAATATATGATAATAAGGTAGATGAAATGGGGAGAGTGGTATAATTGGGAGAAGGGGGGGCGAATAGTAAAGCAAGGAGTTGTGCAGAAGAATTGAGTGCGGTACCGAAGTAGTGTTAAGACTCAATCATTGCCCATTGTGGCAAGGATGATGATGGCGGTGGTTGACTCACTGTTGCCTGTCTGCCCGCTTCTCAGTGATCGATATAAGTGAGTCCAGCTCAGGGACGGTAATTGGGGGGGCGCTTCGGCTGCTGCCCTGATCATCCATGCTCACCCAGTGGCCGGAATTATGGGACTAGAAACTGGGAAGGAAGGATTCATTTGCATGGAAGACTTGATCCCAGACACCGATCGGCGTGATTGGTTCTGGAAATGAAGGTGGCGGGGAGCGAAGGGCGGGTGGATCTGCCTGTTTTTCAAAGTTTAACTTGGTGGATAAAATGAATGAACAATATCCCTTCGCACAGCTGAGACTCCACTCTGTTTTAGTAGGGTAGGGCAAAGCGGGGACAGAGAGAGAAAAGATGTATGATACGGGTATTTTTGGGGCTCTGGAGGGATATGGCAGAGCCGCAGTGCGAGTTATGATATGTACCATGTAGGATTGCTAGGCTGGGGAGGTGCTCATGTTTTTATGAGGTTATCACCATTGTTTCAATTTGACACGAGGAGACATTTTTCCTATGATACCCAACGTATCCTCGCGAAACAAAAACCACTGCGCGAACCTTCATTTTTTAGGGGCTACCTCACCTTTAGCATGTTGAAGCGGTAACCCAAACATCCGGCCATGAGATTCTGGTGAATTTCCGAGCAAGAGGAGAGCTATGCTATGCCACGACATGCGCAGTGCCTTGCGGGATAATAGTTTAACTGCCAACCCTCTTTATATAATGACCTGACATGCGTGTCTCCAATTACCTGACTTGGTACCCACGATAACTCTGGCAACGTGCAGCGTCCCCAATCTCGTTGGGTTGGACAGTGGCCACAACATTGCACTTCACGGGTGTGGGGGGGGTGGTTTATAAAGTGCGAAAACTGCATGAGGTCCTAAATCCGTACTAACCAAGAGTAAAGGGTGCGCATGGCCATCCGGGCGTCCATTCGCCATAACAGTAGCTGTGTCATCAGTCCCTACAGCACCAATCGATCGGGCTGGTGGGAGATATCAAAGGCTCTTTAGCCAGCACTCGAGTACAAGCACTCGGGGAGGTGTTTTCGTAAAAGACAGGATTATTTCGCAGGTTAACCTCGGTTAACTGTTCGCTGGCATTCTAGGGGGGGTACTTGTGCTTGTGCTCTCATAAATACGGTCGTGCGGGGTTCCGACTGAATGAACTCATCGTGGGCGTTCTGTACGAGTACAAACTCGTAGGGGTACATTTCTGACTGGAGCCTTATTCCACGGCTAAAAGGGCACTTTATATGTTTTGCGCGCACGGGCCAAACAGAGGCCTTTTCCTTGATGTTGCTCGAGTACCGTGCCGGTACTCGTACAAGCGCAGTGCTTGTGTGGTGAGTCGGAACTACTTGCCTAGAGCTAAACCGCGACCGTGCCCCGAGAGTAGGAGACATGGCTCTAGGATCCATTTTGCGCTGGTGTAAATGTTGTGGTATGATGGATTCAGATAGGGCATGTCTGCCGTATCTAAGGGATATTATCTGCACAATGTTGTCTTGACATCCGGTTTCTTTGAGTTGCCTGGGGGGGTCGTTTTTGAGATGTCACATTGGCGTGAAGCACTTCAAGTGGCCAGTGGGTGATATGAGGTCGCTGTTATCCTGAACGAGCCGGCTGACCTTGGTATGACCTGTGTGAGCACTCTCTGCATATCCATTGGTCCGCCTGTGACAGACGAATAATTAGCCAGGGCTGATGGGCCAAATTTGGCAGCGGTTCGGTGAACTGGGTCGAAAAAACCGGACCACCGGGCTCACCAGTGCTGAAATGACCGAGTACCGAGGAGTTGTAAATATTCTTAGTATGATAGATTACAGAACTTGACCAAAGAATATTTGTATTCAGAGTGCAACTGCCAGTATGAGAGGAGAGTGAAATCTCTAACCTGTGCATTGCATCTAATTGTTCATATCTTGCACCTTTTTAAGGTTTAGATATGATGAAAATACAGTATAAGATGCATCAACTTCTGGTATACCGTACGAGAATACTTGTACCTAGTGGGTCTTGGGAACGGTGGTACAACTTGATGCTCCCGCCTCCGCCATTTTTACACTAACTATAATATATCGTTTACGAAATTAGCCGGCCCATCACAGCAAACAGGAAAGACTTCGGCCATGACAACAGCACCTGCCTAGCAGACCCTAGCGTCCTGGTACTCAAGAGAAAGGGGAAAAGTGAAAAGTGAAATACAAAGTAGAATGAATATTTGGTATATGGTTCAAGACGTCTCAAGTGTGCACCAGGTGTTTTTAAGATAGGAAACACCTTTGCATTTAGCTATCCCTTCGTTTGATTTCGCAACTTTTTTCGGGTGAGGAGGCAACTATACTAACTTGAGTGCAATTCCTGGTTAAGCATAGTCGGCGATGCAACTACCAGATGGGACCAGTGCTAGTAGAATGATAATCGATTGAGGGAGTTGAGCGTCTTAATTTTCATGAAAAAGTGAAATATAAACATCTTGACAGAGTGGAATTTGACAGTGAGAATAAAAGGAATTGGTAAACTCCTTCTGCTTATGCAGCGGTGAAATCCTTTCATGGACAGTTGCAAAAACATCTGCTCCCTGGTCGGAAAAATGACATAAAAAAAAAAAACAATTCTGCTGTTTCTCCAAGTCGATTGGATGAATTCCAATAACCTTTCTCCACTCTGGGAGAACTGTGTGCTTGGCGATATATCCTAAAACTTCTATTAGTGTATGTGCTTCAACTAAAAATATAGTTAGACCTAAGTGTCCTGTGTGATCAAAATCTAGAGGATCAGTTTGAAACAATTGATTATTCAGGAAGACAAGTTAGACAATAGAGTAGATTTTAGTGGAAAAAATAGAGAATTCAGAATAGTTTATTTAGGAGAGGAGAGATTTAGTATAAGGAATATTTTATTTTATTTTATTCATATTGTTATTGTTTAGGTATAAAACTGTGTGTGCAGCTCTTAGTATAATGAATGCAAGGATAATAAGATGAAATAGAAAGTAGTAGAGAGGGTGTTTAGGAAATACTGACTAGAAGAGTGAGTCTATTTAGCTAGAAGGCTACATACCAGGAGATTTCCTAGAATGAGGTAGACTTGAAAGGAACATAAATATTAATTGCTGTTATCTGGGTGTTTGTCAAGACTGGCCAGAGCTTAATATTGGGTGATGCCAAAGGCCTGAAATCGGGAGTACAATATGCTCAGTAGCATAGCAACTAGGTGGTGAATTTTAGATGTCTATAATAGAGTATCTGGGCGATAGACAATGCCAGATCAGCAATAGTTGGGATGGTTATAAAAAAACAACAATCACTTATCATTAAGTATTGGACACCTACAACTTGCCATCAAGTTACTGGGGTAAATGAGAGTGTATTGAGGGCCTATTTGAGACCTCAGGCACTGCCCAACTGTAACAATACCTGGTCTTAGCAGAAAACCAGAAAAGAGCAAATAATATGGTAGATGATAATATAACATTTTCAAGTTCGACTACTTGAAAAGGGGTACTTAGGCAAAGGTTCTAGTTTAAAGGTTTGCAATCTTTTGTACTAACAAGAAAGTATGTAACAATTCAAGAGTCATTTACAGCTCTATAGTATATATATTGTTGTGTCACGATTGGTGACTAAGCAAGGCAGAATTTCGCATGACTCATAGTTATGAGTCACAAGGTTGTTATATTTCGCACTATGACTCATTAGAAGTCATGGGGTTTCACATGATGCACACTTGTGCAATCATTGTTATGTTGTGATTGGTTGATCGTTCGCATGACTCACATTTGTGAGTCATATGATGTAATGATTTTCGCACATGACTCACACTATAAGTCATGGGTTTCGCGCATGTGACCACTTTAGGGCACATGACTTATTATATGAGTTATGATTGGTTGGCACACGGCGCAGTTGACTCAGAGGAGTCAGCTGATGGATTTCATACTATGACTCACTATGAGTCATAGAGGCCGTGTGACTCACAGGTATGAGTCACCAGGGTTAGGGTTGAGGGAAGAGTGCCTATATAAGGACCTCTAGGCGACCTGTAGTTAGGACTCTTCTCGCAACCATCTAAGTTCCTTCCTATACAATTACTTTACCTCTTTACCGTTCCATTCCCTATTGGCGTTGTGCGATAGGAACCATAGGGTTCAGCTATCAAGACAACGTAGGCATAGGCCTAAGAGCAATAGTGGAACTCCGCCTAGTACTACTTGTTGCAATAGTACTCCTACCATGGTGGCAGAGATTAGCGCCACGCCCCATACCGGACTACAACAACGGCCCGGTCATATTCATCCAACCCAAAGAGAAGTAGTTACCTGTTGCAGAACGATCTTACCACATGGGATCATAACATTTGGTTGCGTCACCTAAGCAACACACAACTACCAAACGGCAGACTCTACAGAAAACAACATCGACCGTACTGACGGCGAAATCGATACCTCAACACTTGGCCCGGCACTTGAAGAAGCAATTAGCACAAACCTATCCAGAAGCCAGTTACAACGGACCACAAGTCCGGTGACCCCTGAGCCGGCCTCACCAACAGGATATCTGGAACCAGAAAC
>QFET01011187.1:0-23750 GCA_003316355.1 Tuber calosporum | reverse complement strand
CAAGGCTTACTCTGCTTTTCTGTCCTTCCTGCCTAGCACTCTTCTAGGCAATCGTGACAACCCTGATGACTCATATCTATGGGTCACACTCTCGGCATAACTCATATCGAGTCATACTATAAAATCTATCAGCTGACACCTATGAGTCAACTGCGCAGCGTACCTATCCAATCAAATTTCATAAAACAAGTCATGTGCCTTAAAGTGGTTACATGTGCGAAACCCATGACTCATAATATGAGTCATGTTCGAACATCATTACATCATATAACTTACAAGTGTGAGTCATGCATATGATCAAGCAATCACAATATAACAATAATTGTATTAGTGTGCATTATGTGAAACCCAATGATTACTAAGGAGTCATAGTGAGAAATCCGACAGCCTTATGACTCATAACTATGACTCAGGTGAAATCCTGGCTTGCCTAGTTACCAATCGTGATAGTAGGGTAAAATAACTGAAAATAAATAATGATCGAAAAAACAGAGACAAAGTTAAGTAGTATTTAAGAGTATTCTTTCCAAATTGGAGGTTATTAAGTAAGATCTCAAGAACCAATATTCCAACATTCAATAATCCTTTAGCAATAATAGCAGTATAGAAAACTAACCATCTGACAGATTTTAAGCAAAGCCAAATTATTGGTTTTAGGAAAACAAAAATGTCCTCTTCCTGGATTTGGAAAGCTCTAAAAACTGTTTCACAAGTCTTGTTAAAAGTTACTTTACCTAGTATTAATAGGTGTAATATGTGTACATATTGTGGTAACTCATTTACCACTTGTTTAAATTATGTATATTGGCACAAACTTATAGCATGAGTACGAAATACAACACAGTATTAAGGGTATACTATATGCATGCTTGTGTGAGGAGTATTGTAGTATGAAGGTAGATTGGTAGTAGCTCTTGTCCATAATTAACCAAATAAAGTAGGCGGCAACCAGCTATTTATACAGGTGTGTATCCTCTATGTATTTAGTAACAAAAATAGGGAAAACATTGTAAGAAACATAAGTGCGATCCTGTTTGACCCTGAAAAACTACCACGGAAATGCCCAAAGTATGCGTAATCTGAAGTGGTGTGCGGGAAATAAATGGAAAGATAACACATAATACATGACCGGGAAAAAGGTCACTATACAAGGAAACATAACCGCGAAATCCCGCACATAATATAAGAAATATACACATTTATGCTCAAACATTATCATGAAATATAATCAAGAATATGATATACCCTAGCTGTAGTCATGTACGTAGTTTCCCTCAGTAAACTAGATATAACCAAGCAGAGACATAAACAAAATTACTGTAGGAAATATACATATGAAACAAATTGAAGAATTTCAATACTTGCCCTCCTTATCTACAGCCCAACAATCTCACCATCCGTTCATGTGCCGGTGCTGCAAGCACCTTGGTACAAATGTTGGTAAGGTTTTCTGATAACGTAACCTTCAAGATTGTGAGAGAACCGTTATCGATATCTTCTCCTATTTTGTGAAAATGGATATCTATATATTTTGTTCGTTAATTTAGTTGATGGTTGGTTGCTAGAATATTAGTACTGGTATTGTCGACATGTAAAGCGATTGGTGTTGTAGGCTGGATGTCACTAATACCTTTGATGTCCCATCGGATATGCCTTGTTTCTAGGGACATAGACACATATTCCGCTTCTGTAGTAGATGTTGCGACCGAGGCTTGGTTCTTGGACCGCCAGGATATACCGGCATTATCAAAAAGAATAATATACCCTGGGAAGGAGTAGCAGGTATTAAGACATGCTGCAAAGTCCGCATCTACTTAGCTGTTCATAGCGTTTGTAGTTTAACAAGGGTAGAAGAGGCCAAAGTCTTTGTACCAAGAAAGTATCGAAGGAGGTGTTTAGGGGCCTTTAGGAGGATTTCGGTTGAGTAGGAGGAAAATTATGAGAGAAAGGATCTTGTATACCCTAGATCGGGTCTGGTACCAGTTGTCAGGTACATAAGTGATCCTATAATAGATTGGTATATGGCTATGTCCGGTATCTGTTCATCTACTATCCCTCTCTGTAGTTGAATGCCTTTGGGTACGGGTGTGGAAACTGGCCTCGAGTTTTCCATACCATATCGCTCGAGGACTCACTTGATGTATCGTTGCTGGGTAAGATGAATCCTGTCTGTTATATAGGTGATATGTAGGCCAAGTAGGAATGTAGCTTCCCCTAAGTCCGAGATCCCAAATGCAGTTTTCAGGTCTTCTATGAGAGAAGTAGCTTGTGGGGTGTTGGCCATGTATATAGCGATATCGTCAACGTAAACCGATAAGTACAAGTCATGTTTCCTGTGAACAAACATGCATGGGTCAAGGGCGGATGTCGCAAAAGTATTGGATGTTCAGTATCTAGTGTGGAGAGCATACCATTCTTTCGCAGATTGCCTAAGTACATAGAGACATCAGTTAAGTCGCGATACTTTGTTTCCATTACCGAACCCAGGTCACAGTCTCATGTAGACCTCTTCTTTCAACTCCCGATAAAGGAATGAAGATTTGACATCGAATAGCTGTGGTAGCCATTTATTTTTAGCACATATTGCAAGGAGGAAGCGGAGTAATTCATATTGGATGACAAGAGCGAAAGTATCTTCTAAGTCCAAACCTGGTACTTGTGAGAATCCTTTGGCAACAGCCCTTGCATGGTACCTTTATAATATACCATCAGCATTTCGCTTGGTCCTAAAGACCCATTTACTGTCAATAATCTTGCGTCCTGTAGGTTTATCTACTTCATCGAAAGTACGACTATTCTCAAGTGCCTTTATTTCCTTGTCCATTGGGTGGGTCCATTGTTCGTTAAGCGAGATATTCACTGCTTGGGTGTAGGTTTTAGGATCCTCGCCAGATTGTACAGTGACATTTCTGCCAAAGTATTGTGGTGGGCGAACGGTTATGCAAGATCTGGTCGGTATCTGAGGAGGATTATCCGGTTGTACTTCCTGTATAGGAGGTTCCAGTGTTTCTTCGGGAGTTTGGGGATGGTCATAATCTTCCAGATGTTCTGGCGGTTGAGGTATATATACTTCAATGGTTGTTTGATCATTTGCTTCCTGTGGTAGAGTTTTATCGGGTGCTGGTGCTCTTTGGTAGCAAGGTGGGTAGACTGTTGCAAAGGTCTCTGATGAGGGTGCAGGTTCCTTAGGATCAAGCGGTAGTCTAGTCTTGGTTGTCTAGCTAGGTGACATGTTTCTGAGATCTTGTGCAATGATGGTATGTATATACGGTATATCTTACTGGAGAAAGTATATCCAATAAGATATCCTTTTATGGCCAGCGGCTGCAACTTTCTTCCTGGTTTTCTGGTCTCCTCAGGTATATGGATAAAGCAGTTGGTCCTGTAGGCGGGTAGGTGATTCACTAACAGCTTCTTGTTGTAGAGAGATTCATTGGGCGTTAGTTTTCCTATACCACTGTTAGGGTGGATGTTCCTGAGGTATACAGCTGCTGTAACTGCTTCTGTCCATAAGCGCGATATAAGACCTGATACCATAGAGCGTGTAGGTGTGATAATGGTCCTATTGTACTGTTCGGCAACGCCATTAGATTCATGAGAGTAAGGAGGTATTTTGTCATTTATGATACCCAGTTTTTCAAACATGGTTGTCATATCCTTGTTGACATATTCTCCATCATTATCGGTCCTGAATTGCTTAATAGTAGCGTTGTCGTGGTTATGTCTTTCTTTAATGAATTGGTTGAATACTTTAACGGTAGCGGATTTGGCTTTAAGAGGATAAATCCATGTGTACTAGCCGATTTCAAAAATATTCCGACACCTTGGCGCCAAGAGAAAATGCTTGGGTGCCAAGGCCTTTGAGTGAATAGGCTGAAAACTCTCTGGGCTGACAAACATTGGTATTTCAACAAACCTTAAGTTCAGCTATGAGTCCGGTCCACACAACTTCAAACTAAAAGCAAGGTAAGAGAATATATGTAATAGCAGGGAACTCAAGATAAGCTAATTTGGTATAACTAGGAAAGGTGATTACCCAACTACGGCGTGCAGTAATTATTGCTTATCGCTGTTTGGAAGTTCCTATAAGCTTTCGGCAAATTGAGGCTGTCACTGTGGTTTCAAAATCGACAGCAAGTGATCTCTGGAAGCATGCACTTTCAAATCCACAAAGAGCATGGCTCCAAACTGAGGCTATCCCCCCACTCATAGTGCCAACACCTACGATGGCACTTCCACCAGCATCCCTCCTCTCCCCTCTATTCCTTCCACCACCACTCTCCTCAGCACTACTCCTTCCGATACCACTCCCTCCACCAGTGCTCCTCCCAGACCTGCTTCCTTTGGCACTACATTCATCAACACCGCTCCCTCCGGTACCACCCTCCCAAGCACTCCTCCCCCTAGTACTGTATCCTTCAACACCGCTCACATCAACTGCTATTCTCCCGGTACCGCTCCCCCTGATACCACTAGCCGCGACAATAGCCTCTCCAGTACCACTCGGGCCATTCCTACCAGTAACGCCACTCCCCCTGAAAAGGGTCTCTCTAGTAGGGCTTCCTCCAGCACAGCTTTCCTTAGTAGTACTTCCTGCTTTACCCAACTCGGTACTCACACCTCACTATTGAGTGGACTATAATAAACAGTTTTCACTACTTGAGTTAATCAATGCTAGTTTGTTAGACCCGGCCCCCCGCCTTGGTCACCTAATACATCTCAATTAGAATGATAAGAACCAGCTTATCATTTTTGTAAAAAGCGGCTTCATATCACGTCGTATGCCTCTGCTGGATATACAGCAGAAATCTGGATTCAGACATGTGAGTGATACAACTGTTTTTAGAGCTTTGGCAGAACGCGGTATACATGCCTACTGGGAAATATTCAAGTTTAATTTAAGCTCTGAAAATATGATCAAACGTCTAGTAAGCATCTCATTCTTGTGATAATGTCTTTTCTGATTTTATTCACCTACTGTTAGTACATTGAAATAAGTCTGGTTTTGGCTATAAAGAGTTAGTGAAGGTGTATTTTGACAAATTTGAGATATATTACAATGAATTAGCAAGAGGGGGGAAACCTGTAATATGGTATGACCGAGTAAGGAGCTAACAGTTGATATTAGAATTATTGTGTGCCTCGAGTGCATTGCCTGTCAGAGAAGGAATGGGCTTACTATGCCTTTACCGACCAAATGTCTATTGAAATTGGTGGTCTTTTTGGGTCATCTACTATGTGGCGAGAACCAGGAGAGAAGTGCCATAATCATAGTGTCGGAGTTAGGAAGAAGAGGGGGAATAGTATGATGTGTTGGGGAATGATTAGCTGGAATTGGAAAGGACCATTCTGTATTTGGGAACCAGAAACAGAAGAGGAGAAGGACAAAGCTATGGAGTATAAAAAGGTTTGCAATTTAAATTGTATGGAGGAAGAGAAGCGGTTGAATGATTTATGGAAGACAAGTACCTGGTAGAGGGAATAGAAAGGGCAGCAGCTAAAGACACTACGGGAGGCACGCGCAGAGGCTCGGAAGACTGGAGTGAAGATAAAGACTACATAGTCTTGGAGGGGAAAAAAAATATAAGGTAAAGCCACTCAATGGAGGTGATGCTTGTGGAGTGGATTCAGGTAGATATGTTACTGCTCTAGCTAGACCACTCCTTTGGCCTACTTGTAAGATGCGTATAAAGGAAAACCCAGATTTCGTTTTGATGGAAGACAATGCCCACGCCCATTACAGTGACTTTACCACCTAGAAAGAGTTAAAGCTGGTATACCAAAGGTGGATTGGCCTCCCAATTCACCTGATTTTAACCACATTCAGCATATATGGGAGTTAATGAAGTCACATATATAAACTCGCAGGGGGCATGAACATGTTCCCAGCATACGTGAAATGAAAGCAATCTTAGAGCAGGAATGGGAGCTGATTACAGTGGAGGAGATCAATAAAGAGATATCAAAGCTTCCTAGAGTCATGGCTAAATGTATTGAAAAGCACAGTGGAAACAAATTCCAAGGTTAAATGTATCAGCAAGCTCAATGGAAACAAATTCTATGTGTGGTTTTTTGGTTCAATATATCCGTATTTTCAATTATACTAGGAATCCATCTCCAGCCTTGGCGCCAAGTTGTCCAAATACTTTTGAAATCGGCTAGTACCGTGTACAATCATCAATAAAGGTGACATAGTACTTGAAGTTGTTCAAATTATGTGTATTGGCACAATCTTATAGCATGAGTACGAAAATACAACACAGTATCAAGCGTATACTATGTGCACCCTTGCGTGAGGAGTATTGTAGTATGAAGGTAGATTGGTAGTAGTTCTTATCCTTAATTAATTAAAACAAAGTAGGCGGCAACAAGCTATTTATACAGGTGGGTGTCCTCCTTGTACTCAGCAACAAAATAGGGAAAACCTTGTAAGAAACATAAGTGCGAACATGTTTGACCCTGAAAAACTACCAAGGAAATACCAATAAAATATGCATAATCTGAAGTGGTGTGCGCGAAATAACCGGAAAGATAACACATGATACATGACCGGTAAAAGGTCACTATACATGGAAAGATAACTGAGAAATCAAGCACATAACATAAGAAATATACACATTAATTCTCAAACATTATCATGAAATATAACTGCGAATATGATATACCCTAGCTGTAGTAATGTCCGTAGTTTCCCAAAGTAAACTAGAAATAACCAAGCAGAGACATAAACAATATTACCGTAGGAAATATACATATGAAACGAATTGAAGAATTTCAACAGGAGTGTCCGAAGGAGTAGGTAGAGAATTTTCCACTAAGATCAGAGTGGATTAAATCATAGGGATTTTCACATCTTTGTTTCTGTTATTTCGGGTTTGCGTTTTGTTGATTAGGACCTAATGCAGGTTTCACACTGCCAGTCTTTCGGAACTTCCGGGATAATTGGAATGTCTAGTGGTTGATACTTTTGAGGTAAGATAGTAAAGGATGTCTGAAGGCTTCATGCCACTGTTGGTAAGTCATCTTGTTCGCTACTACTCTCTCTTCTTGCACAACATAATCTAGACCCTCAAGCTTTCCCCATATCACTTCTCTTTTATTCTCCCTGTATACAAACATATCGGCCCCTTTACTACTTAAAGAAAAAACCATTCCCTAGAGAAACAATTGCGTGCCATGACAACAAGTTATTTGTACCTAACATCGGAACCCAGACAACACATTTTAGGAATACAGGGCTACATGACCGTTTTAAGTTTTGGCCATGAGCTTGACAGTTCCCGGCTATATGATTGTATTACCGAATCATTGCCTAACATAACAGTCCCTGTATGCAGTTCAAAGTTTATAAGAAGGTCTGGGTTGCTTGTCATCTGTGAGCTTGCGCCTGTATCGATTACCTAGTTGTGTGGGTGAGGAGGCTTTTACGTAGAAAGGAGGAATGTAGTTGTACTGACTAGTTCAGATATATCTTTTTTGCTAATGTTTGCAGAACTAACAGCTTTCTTTTCTTTCATTTTTTGGTTGTCGCCTTTGAGTTTATTACACTCATTCCAGGTATGTCCCTCAGCGCGAGCAGTGGGGTAATGCTTTTTGCAGTAGGTACATTGCTTGGATGTGGCCACAGGTCTCCGGGGAGGTTTCATTCCATTTCCTTTGACATCAGCGCTCCTATACGCTTTGTCGTTCTCAGGGCTGACTGAGGGTCTTATGTCCAACAACTTATTGTAGATATGATGGTAGGCAAGGTACACCTTGGTTTGGGGGTTGTCGACGATGTTAATGATCAACTCAGGAAGGGAGCGCAGAAGAACAGCTGCTTTAGCTTCACGTGACTTGAATACCGATTTGAATGCAAATAGTAGAGCATATTGGTCGTCAGCAGAGGAGGAGGAGCAACGGTGTTGCATTCGATTCCAAAGAGTGTCGTACTTGTTGATATGGTCTGCAATAGGTGCAGAGATATCGTACCTGGGATCGAGGACAGTGTTGAGTTGTTCGAAGATGGAGGTCAGATTTTCTCTAGAAAATATCTCTTGGAACTCTTTCCAGATGCCAGGGGGGGTTTTGTGGGTAGCCAACAAAATAAGCCACTGAAGGTCAATCTTTAAACGGAAGTAGGCCAAGGCCCATTGGTATTGATCGCGAAATTTATCTATTCACATAGAGTTATTATTTCCATCCTCGTCCTCTTCTTCCTCAGCCAGAGTTTCCTTTTCCGTGACTATGTCCCAGCAATTATATAAAGTAAGGACATATTCAGTGATAGCTCGCCAAGTCTAGTAGTTATCAGGGCCAGTGAGCTTTGGGATGGAGCTCAATTTGTAACTGGGTACCCAACTACGTTTGGAGTTGTTAGCATACGATCTGTGGTTTGGTGCAGGAGTTTCTGGAGGAGAAATCGTGGTTTCTGCTGTGGACTTTTTGCTTGCAAAAGGCAAAGTGACTTTAATTACTAAGTAAGCGTACTTTCCTATGCAATAGTAAGTGGTTGCAGCTAGGAATTTGCACTTTCTGTAAGAACTCGGATCTAGTAAGGGAGGAAAACTCAGACTTTAGCGAGGAGCATCAAGACTTTTTCATTTTGATTTGCAAGAATGCTTCGCCAAGGCCGTTTCGTTTTGCGAACGATTTTTCCTTTCAATCGATGTTTCGTTTCGACTGATATTTTGTTTCGATCGAAAATGTTTCGATGTTACATGAAATATTTTTCAGTGAAAGTGGTTTGTTTCATTTTTGAAGGAATTCGTATCCTGGTGAAAGAGGATAGTGTGTGAAAGTAAGTCGTATAGCTATGGATGAACGGGGCTCACAACCTGTTTAAATTATGTGTGTTTGGCACAATCTTATAGCATGAGTACGAAAATATAATAGAGTATTAAGAGTATACTATGTGCACCCTTCTGTGAGAAGTATTGTAGTATGAAGCTAGATTGGTAGTGGTTGTAGTCCTTAATTAACTAAATAAAGTAGACGGCAACCAGCTATTTATACAGGTGCGTATCCTCCATGTATTCATTAACAAAAATAGGGAAAACATTGTAAGAAACATAAGTGTGAACATGTGTCACAAATTGTAACTTAGCGATATGGAATGTTTCACATGACTCACGATTTGTGAACTCATTTATTATTATAATGTTTGGTTTGATTTATGTTTATGGTTTCATGACTCACGATTGTGAGGTCATATGATGTTATGACTTTGGTACATGACTACAAGTATGAGTAACGGGTTTCACGCATGTGACGCGATAAGCGCACATGACCTGTTAAATGAATTTGATACTATGGGGAGTGTATACCATGACTCAAGCTATGAGTTATAATATGGTTGTTATACTATGACTCACATGGCAGTCATAGCAAGGAGGTGACTCATAGTAATGTCACCAGAGTTAGGGTTGTGGGAAGAGCGTCTATTTAAGGTGGGTCACGGACACAGATAGCTAGCTCTTCATACAACCACCTAACTTACTTCCTTTGATATATTTTACATCTTAGTTCAATCTATACTTTATTCTTATTAAGACCATCCGTTTATATCACTGACCGAAAGGTGTTTCAAGGAAAGTATCGCAAAGGAGCAGTCACAAGGGCTAGGAGTGAGAGCTCACAGCGTTCCCATAGCGACGTAAGGCTACGAGACTTGACGAGCGGTAAGACCAGCGGTACGTATCATTACCTGTTGCAGATGAAGAAGATAGTGTGCCTTGTCTGGCAGACTAGGGATAGGTTTGTAACATTATGTTGCATCTTTTGCGACACTTAACAAATACAAAACGGATTCACCTACAGATACAGAAGTACCAGACTTCAAGGATCCACAGACTTTCCTAGGAATACAAGGAGGATTTTGAGCAGCTCTAAGCGAGATATCGCGAGAGGGATGCCCCAGACCTCCAAGCCCGGTCACTCCGTAAGCAAGACCGAGATCAGGCTCAGTAAGCTCAGAAACATCTCTAATACATAGGATGTCGGTGGCAACAGGACTAGCAGACACGATTTCTCTTACCAGAGAACAACTCTAAGAGTTGATTCGAACGGTACAAGAAAATCGACAAGAACAGACCGTAAAGAGGCCAAAAATCAAAATCTCAGATACCTTTACCAGAGACCCCACTAAACTACGAGCATGGCTAGTTCAACTGGTAATGTACTACATAGCACCAAGATGGGGAGAGAATCAAGACGAATTAAATGTAGACTTTGCCAAATCCCTATTGAGGGAATCTGCAGGCAAATGGATTACTCCCGACATCGAAGGAAAGACCTCTGCCACCTGGAAGGGCTGGGCAGATTTTCAAGAAACCTTAGGTATCCAATTCAATGACGTGGATGCCAGGGAAACAGCAAGAAATAATATTGAGAAAATATAGGAAGGGAGCAGGAATGTTTGTGATTTCTGGAACGAGTTACGACGATTGGCAACAGAGGCAGAATACGACGAAGCAACTATAGGAAGGGCCTTCCTAAGAGGCTTACACGAAGAAGTTCAGAACGCATGGGCCATGAGGGCTCAAAACTTCACAAGGACTGAGGAAATAGCGGTATGGGCCATTAATCAGGAAACCGCTTGGACGTTATCAAACATGTGCAATGATGGTAAAAGACCAAAACCTATGACAAGGTCAGAAATTACGACGGCACCTTCAAGACCCAACGACCAAGCGAGTCTCGTGGAGATCCTATAGACCTAGATGCGACTAGGCGAAGGTAAGCTCTTAACATATCAAAAACCGAATATTGGAGGAGACGAAACAACAATCGCTGTATGGCATGTGCAAAGCCAGGACACATGATGAGAAACTGTACCAAGCCGAAAGATGAGAAAGAATACCCAGCGAAGGCAGTCAGTAGGGTTCAGAACCCACGATGGAAACAAGGAACAACGGTCAGCGAAATGGACCTCGAAAGTGAAAAGTCCGATGAGTGAAAAGACGACGGTCCCCAGTAAGCGCTGGTCTGAGGGACAAGGGGATAAAGAAACCCTTTGAGATACGAAACTTCTACGCGGCACTAAACAACATGAAATCATTGGAATACGAAAACGACCATGTTATTTTAAAAATGCGACTACATGGCAGAGAAAAGATTATCAGCATCAACGGGATGATTGACTCAGGATCTAAGGAGGACTTTATTGATAAGTATGGTATGCGGAAAGTATGGCATGCCTATGGCGAAAGCCAAACAACAACGAGAGATTTACCTGGCAGACGGCAAACTCAGCGCGATGGGTCCAGTTCCTCATACGACGACAGTGCCTATGGACATCACTAGCCATAGGGATATGATTACCTTCCAAGTAGCAAACTTACAAAACCATGAAGCAGTTCTTGGAATGCCATGGTTGAGACAACATAGCCCTGCAATTGATTGGGGAAAGGGGACTATCACATTTCATAGTGAGAGATGCACGACCTGGTGTTTAAAAGAGTCAGCACAGGTCTTCACAGTCCCAGAAGCGGAAGCCCTGGTGGAGAACTTAGATATGAAGTTCTCAACGGTCCAGGCAAAAGAGGAACAACGGATCCTAGCCAGAAGGCTGACTAAAGAGGTGAAAATGCCTACAAGTAGCTAAGTAATGGCAGCAGGACACGACCAGTACTCTAGCGAAAGAGCAACGATTCGAGCGAAAGGGCAAGAAGTCATCCGAACCAGAATAGCCATCGGATTACGACTGGGCACCTATGGGCGCATTGTACCACGAAGCGGGTTAACAATCAAGAACAGGCTTACTACCAAGGCGGGTGTAATAGATGCGGATTTTACTGGTGAACTGAAGGTAGTAAAGGTGAACTGCGGGGACGAAGAGTACACAGTCAACTCCGGTGACAGGATAGTACAACTTATATTGGAAAGATATGTGGACGGGGAATACAAGGAAGTTGAAGAACTTGCAAAAACTGAATAAGAAGACAAAGGATTCGGAAGTACGGACCACTACAGAGACCGGGACAAAAACAAATTGGAGGTTACCCGAGAAGAAACAAAAGCGGACCAGAAACATATCGAGATCTGCGAGTTCTCGGCTCAAGCCTTTGGGAAGTTCTACAGAAGAGGAGATATCACAGGTATTCTCAAGTGGAACCAGGAGGACGGCCAATGCGATTTGAAGGCAATGAATGTTAGTACTGAGCTGGCTATTAAGGCAAGAAAGTATCAGGGGAAGGAACCCTTGGAACAGATGATACCACTGGTATATCACCAATACCTGGATCTCTTTAAAGAGAAAGAAAAGACCAGGTTACCGACTTACAGACAAGGAGTAAACCACAAGATTAACCTAGAAAAAGGAAAGACAATCCAAGCAAAGAGATTATATCCACTAGGAACAGCGGAACTGGAAGCATTGAGAAGCTATTTGAAACAGAATCTGGACAGGGAATGGATACGAGACTCCTTCGCAGAAACAGGAGCACCCATCCCATTCCTCAAGAAGAAGGACGGAAAATTACAACTATGCGTGGATTATCGAGGACTTAATGAAGTCACGAATAAAGATCGGTACCCACTACCACTCATTGGCGAAGCCTTGGATAGGCTAAACAGCCCCCGATACTTTACGAAGCTCGATATTAAGGATGCATAACACAATGTGCGAATCAAGAGAGGAGACAAAGGGAATATTACATTCGCAACATGATACAGAACTTACGAATTCTTGGTAATGCCATTCGGCTTAACTAATGCACCTGCAACATTCCCGCGATGAATTAAGCAAACGTTACACCGCTTCTTGGACATATGCTGCATAGTATATTTGGATGACGTACTAGTATACTCAGAAACAATGGAACAACACCACAAAGACGTGAGAAAGATCCTGGAAGCAATTGGAAAGTCCGGAATGAGAATCAAGCCAACTAAATGTGAATTCTACAAGACAGAAGTGGAATACTTAGGAGTTATTATTGACCAAGAAGGACTCCGGATGGATCCTATAACGATGGCAGCCATATGGGAATGGGCAATTCTGAAGAACAAGACTGATATCCAAAGATTCATTGGATTCTGCAACTTTTAGCGGTGATTCATCGTGGGTTTAGCAGGACAGCAAAACCTCTATACAATCTAGCAGAGAAAAATGCAAAATGGAAGTGCAGTACAGCGGAAAGCAAGGCGTTCGATATGATAAGACAAAAAATAACTTCAGCACCTGTACTCACCCATTACAATCCGGAAAGAAGGATCATGATCTAAACAGAAGCATCGAAGTATGTCTGTAGGGGAATTTTATCGCAACAGTGTGAAGACAAGAAATGGTGGCCGTTAGTATTCCGATCAAAGACAATGACGCATGCGGAATGCGACTACGATATTCACGACAAAGAACTATTGGTCATAGTACAGGCACTCAAGGAATGGAGAAGATATGTGTTGGGAAGCTATCACAAGACAGGGATCCTGACCGACCAAAAGAACTTGGTTCCTTTCACGACAACAAAAGATCTTAATAAACGACAGATCCACTGGAGCCAGATTTTAAGCCAATACAATGTACGGATCGAATATCGACCAGGAAAGGAAAGCGGCAAGCCAGACGCATTGACAAGGAGAAGTTAGGATCCGCCAGAAGAAGATGATGATAGGATCAAACAGAAATCAAGGATCCTATTACCACAAGAAAAATACTTTGATAAGATAAGAATACCGGAAATGGATAGAATTAGCTTTCCTGGAGAAGAGATAAGAAAGCTTAATGAACAAAGTGGGAAGGATCCTCATATACAAGAGAGCAGGAAAGCACTGGAACATGGAAGAAAGGAGATGAAGGATGTAGCACTGGGGCTATATCAATGCAAGGATGATTGCCTATGGTACCAGGACAAAATTTGGCTACCAGAAGAGGAAGTGATAAGAACGCAACTTATCAGAAGGAACCACCACATTCCGCAAGCTGGACACGGAGGAACTGCAAAAACTAGAGAACCTATAAACCAAAGTTATTACTGGCCTGGAATGCGAAAGACAATCAAGAGATATATCAACAATTGCGACATTTGTCAAACAACAAAATCATCCTGACATGCTCCATATGGTCAACTACAATCAAACAAAGCACCAGGTAAGCCATGGAAGTCAATATCTATGGATTTTATCACGGATTTACCAGAATCGGACAACTACGATACTATCTTGGTAGTCATCAACAGACTGACAAAGATCAGTCATTTTATTGCATGCCGGAAGGATATCACAACCTAACAATTTGCGCAAACCTTTGCAAAAGAATTCTTTCAGTTACATGGATTGCCGCATAATATCATCACCGATAGGGGAACACTGTTCACCTCTGACCTATGAAAAGAGACAGCCCAGAGGTTGGGAATCGAAAGTAAATGGAGCACGGCTTACCACCTGCAAACGGATGGACAGACCGAAAGAACGAATGCCATACTGGAACAATACCTGAGAGCATATGTCAATTATCAACAGGATAATTGGAACAAACTATTATGGTTTGCGGAGTTTGCATACAATAATGCACAACAAGAAAGAATTAGGACCAAACCCTTCTTGGTAAACTGTGGACAAATTCAGAAACATAACGCAAGTGGTCATCTGATACCGGATCGGAAGATACTGACAAACGAAATCAACCAATGGGTCTATACCATATGCGAGGAAATGGTGGCTGCACAACTTCGACAGAAAGAAAATTGCGATCAACACAGAAAGCCCAATCCGAATTTGAAATCAGGAGATATGTTATGGTTCCTACCAAGAAATGTAACAACCACAAGACCATGCAAGAAACTTGATTACAGATAGATGGGGCCCTAAATGATCTTTGCAAGAGTGGGGAACAGTGCATATAAGCTGAACTTTCCCCTATCGATGAGGATACACAACACCATCCACATCTCACTTCTCGAACACTAACAAGGCCAAAGATTCCCATCACAGATCCAGTCACCACCACTACCACCAGGCGAAATCGAAGGCGAAACAGAATACGATTTTGAAGAAATAGTCGATTCACGACTACATTACGGAAGACTTCAATATTGAGCGAAGTGGATATGATATTCTCCTGATCACGATCAAGTTTGTTACCTAGCAGAAAACTGCGAACACGCGGAAAATGCAATCAAACACTTTCACCAACGATACCCCAATAAACCAAGGCTGGAAAGAAATCAAACAGGAAGCAACGAATGACGGTTGGGGAGACCCAATGCGAGAAATTGCTCCAACTAGCCCAGGCTATGCGACGGTGGAGGACCGGCAAAGGGCATCAGAACACAACTTGATGAGCTGGACGGCATGCTATGATGACCATTGCAACGTACATAGAGGAGACATGGAAGGGCCAGTTACTGGCCAAAACAACCACATGCAGAAACGAGATGGGAGGAGTGTTACCAAAATAATTGTCGAGCCCACTGAGATGCGAAGATCCAGGCTGGATACTACCCCAAGGCTTGGAGTAAAAGAGAAGAACTGTGCAGGAAGGATGCTCTGCGCACGAAAGGCAGGAGGGGAAGGTTGGAGAGGGGCGAAGACACCTGTAATGATGATACAGAAAGCCAACACAAGCAGGCAGATATCGAATGCCTCCACAGATAAATTTTGGGTTTGGAAATACAACTAGATGAAGCGCAAGGAACGATTAGACTCCAGGAGGAAACCCTAGAAGCGCAACAAGCCACCATTGCGCACCAAAAGCGAACTCTTGAGGTGGCAGACCTGACATGGGAGATGTTCAGGAAACAGTTACGCATAACAGAACAAATCTTACAGAAGTTCTGTTGCGACACGAGAAGATTTGGGAACCAAGTAATGAAACTTGGTAAATAGCCTCATGGGACTCAAGCTGAGGGGAGAGAGGAGCTATTGTGCCAAATCGTGACTTACCAATATGGAATGTTTTACATTACTCACCATTTGTGAGATCATTTATGATTATGATGTTTGGTTTGATTTATGTTTATAGTTTCATGACTCACCATTGTGAGGTCATATGATGTTATGACTTTCGCACCTGACTACAAGTATGAGTCTGGGGTTTCACGCATGTGACGCGTATAGCGCACATGACCTATTATATGAATTTGATACTATGGGGAGTGTATACTATGACACAAGCTATGAGTCATAGGATGTCTGTTATATTATGACTCACATGGCAGTCATAGCAAGAAGGTGACTCCTAGTAAAGTCACCAGGGTTAGGGTTGTGGGAACAGCGCCTATATAATGAGGGTCACAGACACAGATGGGTAGCTCTTCACCCAACCACCTAAGTTACTTCCTAGGTTAATATTTTACCTATTAGTTCAATCTATACTATATTCTAATTACGACTATCCGTTTATGTAACCGAGCAAAAGGTCATTCAAGGAACATATCGCTAGTCTAGCAGTCGCAAAGGCTAGGAGTTAGAGGACTCAGCGTTCCAACAGCGACGTAAGGCTACGAGACTTGACGAAGGGTAAGACCAGCAGTATATGTCATTTCCTGTTGCAGTTGAAGAAGATAGTGTGCCTTGTCCGGCAGACTAGGGATAGGTTTGTAACAACATGTTTGACCCTGAAAAACTACCAAGGAAATCCCAAAAATATGCATATTCTGAAGTGGTGTGCGCGAAATAAACGGAAAGATGACACATGATACATGACCAGTAAAAGGTCTCTATACATGGAAAGATAACCGCGAAATTGCACACATTATATAAGAAATATAGACATTTATCCTCAAACATTATCATGTAATATAACCGAGAATATGATATACCCTAGCTGTAACAATGTCCGTAGTTTCCCTGAGTAAACTAGAAATAACCAAGCAGCGACATAAACAATATTACCATAGGAAATATACATATGAAACGAATTGAAGAATTTCAACACCACCCTCCTTAGCTCCTCATTTGTCAAATTACATTTAGTTCCATTGATTTCTTTTGAATTTGATTTCCTTACTGGAATCTCTAGATTCTGGCAGTCTGCTTTTTTAATGCTTTGGAGGATCAGCGGGATTGTTCCTCTGGAGTTCCTTGGGAAGGAACTGGTTATGTATACTGGTAGTAAGATAGAGGAAGTGTTGTGGGAAAGCCTCAGGCTTTCCGGGACTCCGGCAGGGCCACAGGATTCCAGTAGCTCTACACTCACCAGTAATGAAAGTACCTACAGGTTTTCAGAGCCTCAGCTCTTTGAGGAAATATTTCATATATATAAAAGTTGTCTCCTAGCTACCAGGTGACATTAGACTACAGACAGATGCCTATACTGTGAATACACTTGGTTGAACGGCGATCCTATTGTTCTCCTTTACTCTATAAACTATTCTAGTTTCCTCTTCTTGTCTTCGCCTCTTAGCAGGTCTCCCTTAGACACTAAAGCGATAGCAGGCTAGCACTTAAGCACTATTGTACAATTGTTCATACAGGCTAGTGTCAGATGAACATTTTTTGGCTGAGCAGGTGATATCTGGTTCTGATGATTGAGAATACAGGATAGGATTGTTCACACGTCCCTTTTCATAATAACTAGTTCGAAGCAAGAGTAGCCGGGAGAAACTCCTGGCCCTTGTACTACATGCATCTTGATAGACAGATGAAGTCAGACCTCTTTGCAGACTTGGGAATTACCCAGATACAGTACCAGAAGCAGAAGGTAATGATACACCAATAACAAGAACAAGTTTTTTACAATAAGGAGACTTTGATACACACTCTGAAGAGGAGCTCAACACTGAGTAAATCATCCAAAAAGACCTACCGAGGATCGAGACAGCTTAGGAATCAAGCCCAAGAACCTGTGGATGTTCGTGTGAGTCTCTAGAAACTTACCACACTCTGCAGTACCTTCAAGAAGCATGACATGACATAGCGGATTTCCAGACTGCCAAGGAAACTCTAGACTACCACTACTACCACAAGGAAAAGGAAAGGAATCAGACAGTGCCATACACCCGTCAGCACCTCCAATAGCATCTAGGATGATGGCTGACCCTTCAAAACAACCTACAAAACCAAAGATCAAGCTTCCACCAGGATCAAAGTTCAGTATGGAAACCGAAGATCTATAACCAGACAAATTTAAGAGCTGGTTTAGGGAGGCTAAGAAGGACTTATCTAAGTATGATGTCCTTGATGACACCGAGGATGTAGTAGACTACTCTGACATCTATACAGAAAGGTGAGCACATAGTGCCTACCTCAACCTCATAGTTGAGTTTGAAGACAATCAACTTGTACCCTCCCTCTTACAGTTCAAGAATCACTTGAAGCATTTGTTTGAATCATCAATAAATACAGATAACCTGTACCTAAAATGCTCAAAGAAACTACAGTCCTCTGGAGGCAATCCAGTGACAATAGCAAAGATTGCTGGAGAACTAAATGACCTAAGAGGAATACTACCTAGAGACTCTATATCAGACTATGCACAATGGCAACACTTTTTGTATGCTATAGATTCCAGAATCTGGAGGAATATGAGACCTCTGATGTGAGATATCAATAACTGGAATCCAGTGTTTCAATTGGCAGAAAGATATGATGCCACTATGGTCAAGAGTGGAGCTAATCCGAGTAGTGTCAGCTCCTCTAGCACATCTGGATATAAGGCAAACAAAGCTAAGAACCCTCTACAACCAACTAACTGCAAGCCAGCAGGAAAATGTAAAGCTCTAGTGATGAAATCAAAATCTCCCAAGCATAAGAAGTCAAGCAAGCAGGAAATGAGTAGACACAAGAGAGACGTAGCCTGTAACTATGGTGGAGAAGCAGAATATATGTCAAATGATTGTCCCAAGAAGGAGATGAAGTGCAAACATGTTACCGTCACCCAAGACACCCGCAATAGTGATGAAGAGCACTATGAGACAGAAAGCGATAACACAAAGAAGAGTTAGATATAAGGAATACCATTATAACTTACAAGACTACGGTTGGTATCATCAAGGAAACGGCAAGGCCATTCTAAGTATTAGAATTTACAATGCCAGTCCACCAGAAACCAGCCAGAGTCCTAGCAGAAAATAGAACTATTTGTTGTACCCTAATTAGCAATCGCTTTTTCACAATCAACAATTTCCCTTATACCAATAAGAAGATGCCTACTACGCTCGAAATTTCTATGAAGGGATCTAGATCAAGCAGGAATCACACCTGCATTACAGATATCGAAATTGAAACCATGAAGGTGCTTAAGGTATATATGCGTGTCACTCTATATCGGACAATGATATTTTACTCAGTATGGATGACCTCATACCCTTTGGAGCAGACACATACTTCTGGAAAAATAACGTTTTCTTCTCTGACCACATAGTCAAAGTTAACTGCAATATAAACAGCACTCAGCCTTATTCATGTATGGCTAAACAAGAACATATACCTGACTTAATCAAGAAGTTCCCTCCAGTTTTTAGTACAAAAATACCTGAAAGTCTACCATCATTGCGGTACTGTAACCACAAGATTATCATCAAGGAACCAGACCTTTATGTAAAGATGCAAACCTTCAAGACCCATGAAAAATTGATCCCTAAGTTCAAGGTATGGATAGAGAAACAAATCAGGGCTGGAATACTCTACAGATCACAAAGTCCATGAGACACCAGCATCCTTATTAAAGAGAAACCTGATAGCAGGATAGGACTATTAGTAGACCTTCACCACAGGAATGATAATACTAAGAAGGACAAAGCTCCTATTCCCAATCAGCAGCTCATATACTATACTGTAGGCAGAGCCAAATTCTGAAGCAAGATAGACCTCAGTAATACCTACTCTCAGACAAGGGTGGAGCCTCCAGATAAGAAGTACAATACTATCAAGATAATATTTGCAACCTTGAGCTGTAAAGTGATTCTGCAAAGAGAAACAAATATGCCAGTAACTTTGAAGAGAGTCATAGAAGATACACTATCAGAAGAGTGAGGAGTCTTTATATAGGTATGCATTGACGATATCCTGATAAATAGTGATACACACTAGGACTATATCAAGCATATCAAAGCTATTTGCCAGAAGCTACAGAGAGCTCATCTATATACCAACCCAAAGAAGAGTTTCTGTTTGCAGACAATTTTGATATCCTAGGACACCTTAACAATGACAAAGGCATTCACACTGTACTAGACGAGATCACAAGCATTGAGGACTGGACAAGACTTCAGAATAGAAAAGGAACTAAAGCACTTTAGTCGGATAGTTAATTATATCCCCCAGTTCCTACCACATATCGCCACTATCACTGCACCATATACAGAGCTTATCAGCAATGCTGAGTGAATCTGAAGAGACTTGTAGGAAGCAGCTTTTCAAGTAGTGAAAAAGGCAGCGAAAATTATCAAGTTCTTAGACCAATTTACTATAATAACCCAAAAGTAATCTAGCTATTCACTGATGCATCTCCTACCTACAGTGGTGGTTGGATAGGCCAAGGACCAACTAGAGATACAGCTAAACTGGCAGCATTCCATTCCAGGAAACTGTGAGCCTCCCAGAGTAACTACCCCACTCAGCAACAGGAAGAGCTTTTAATATTTGAGGCTGTACAAGCATTCTCTCGCCCTTTGTCACTCACAATATTCACCATAGTTAGTGACCATGAGAGTCTTATCAAGCTTAAACAGGGAGGAAACTCAGTGACGTGCAGCAGCAATGCATAATACATCATAATTCTTCGATTTTAACATAGAGTAGATGCCTAAAGTGGAGATTTTTCTGGTAGACTGTTTCTCCAAAGTTCATGGAAGCGATTCAGGGCCTCAAGATATAATGCAACAGCACCCCACATCCAAAAATTCAGATCTCCAGAACTACAACTACATTCATATTCAAACCAATTCCACTTCTTCCTTATACCTTAGCCTAAATTCTGACCGCAAAATAGAAACTATTGAAGAAAATTGCACTCTCCATCCCTCACTACTCATGAATCTATTTATCAACCCTCTTTAAACTACCTAGCAAGCATAGAGATGGCAGCAAATGGAGTCACACACTTCACAAAATGAAAGAATAGTGCTAGCAGAATTGATAGCATCATCCAGGCAGGCAACCGTTAGAGAGAATAAGCCACCTTCAACCTTTAGCAGACTAGTAAGGAACATAGTCATTCACACCTCAGTTGGACTGCTTGCTATGATGACTAGTGCCTTACACACATAGACAGCAAGGAAGCCAATAGATATTTCTCTAAGGACCTTAAATAGGAAAAGTGAGCAAAGAAAGTGCAAGTAACATTTGAAACTTCAATAGACAGTAGCCCCTCTCCATCAAATTATAACTCTATGGCGCGACACTCACTATGAAATAAATTCTTCAAACTTGCAGATATGTTGAGCTCAACCTCCCCACCTCCACCTTCACCAGCTTTGCCATCTTCTAGACACCACTATAGTGAACCTGAAGCTTTCTGAGCTACCTCAGAAACCTAGAAGGTCCAGACCTTCCTTGCTACCCTCTACTTATCCCTTACAGGAAAATTCCACATACCTATTATAGAAGCTCTCCAGAATGACCCTCTTTACCTAGGACCCCTGAATACCACTAACAAGCTACACTATTCGCTCCATGATGGCCTCCTCATAGATGACAATACCAATAGCTACTCCAACATCTATATCCTCATAGGACCCAGATAGAGAGGAGTATCCCTTTAGGATTTCATCCTTAAAACAGTTTCTAAAAGCCTTGGACACTTATTAACTTACAAGGCCTTCAGGTACACCATTTGTTTCTTCTGGTTCTCTCAGATATGCCACTACTTCATTGCCTACTGTCACTCTTGTGATCAATGCCTAATCCACATGGAGCCCACAACACTTTTGACAGGTAGATCTCTAGCCCTGCCAGTACATGACAACGCCTGCCAATCTCTTGCCCTTGATTTCACTGGCCCCTTCTCCAAATCAAACAACTATACAACTATCATAGTTTCTATAGATCAGTTTACCTCCTACACTGATTTTATACCACTTAATGACTCTATCACCTCTGAAATGGTATTCAGCAAGCTCCAGAAGTGGATATATGATATTCTTGTACATCCCCTAAGTATTTTACTGGACCAAGGATCTTACTTTACCTCAAAGCTCTGGTCTCTGGTAATCAAGTCAAAGGGAATTAAGGTCTAGATAGCTACTCAATACCACCACCAAACTGATAGCCACGTAGAGCACCGAATTCACACCCATAAACAGATAATATAGATCTTCAATACTAAAAGACAGAAGAACTAGTCCAATACCCTCCCTGCGATAGCAGCAGCCATGTTTGGCGCCCTGGAATCATTAGCGATATTTCCATACCAAGCACTCTATGGACGCCCTTGGTGGCTCTCCAATCCTGTTCTCAGATCTGCCAGCAAAGTAGCAGCAGTGGCCAAGATCCTGACCGCCACTGAGGTTACCTGCATGGAAGTGGATATAGGGAGAATGCACGCTACATTCCGGCTGACGGTGGAAGTGGATAAGATGTGAAACCCCTCTCAAAGACCGTTCAATATTGGCAACATAGTTCTTGTTAGAAGACACCCTTACACTTCTGCCCCTGCAAAGAGCTAGACCCTTGCTCGTTTGGACTATTAAAGGTTCTAGAGCATAACTCTAGTAGCGATACCTACAAACTAGAATTACCTAAGAGAATTGGGTATCAAAAGCCATACTTTCACATCTTCTGCGTTTAGGAATATTATAAGAACGATCTTGATAAATTTACATCCAGAAGGATGGATAGACCATACCCTATACTGATAAATAATGCAGAAGAATCGGAAGTAGAAAAGATACTAGATTATCCCCTACAGAATAACAGAGTTGAATTCCTGGTAGACTGGAAAGGGTATCAAAAAACAATGACTTTTTGGAACCTATTGAAAGCCAAGGGAACTGATTGAATATCAGGGCGGAATATTGGAATGACAACCTGGGTACAGAACCGATACCTGAGATCACCTCCTACTATATGTAGACCTCTTTGAGCCACTGGGAGCTTCTACAATTCCTTGCCCTAGAACTATTGAACCAAACAATTTCTGGCAATCCTATAACGATGCGGAATATGATTCGGCAGGCTGAGATGCTAGCTACTTCACCCTGATAATAATCCCATGCTTTGGTCCAGGGAGAGTGGCTATAATATTTATTCCCTTAGGAGGAGATAAGTTTTGTTCAGATATGGGGAATATAACATGTGTGCATGTTCCAGTACCTCTATTACCACTCCCATTAGCCTCTCCTTCATCAGATTACATTTATTTGAACTGGTTTCTTTTGTATTTAATTTCTTTATTAGAATCTCTAGATTCTAGTGGTCTGCTTATTGTATGCTTGTGTCACGAGTGCCTAGAAGAGCGCTAGACAGGAAGGACAGAAAAGCAGAGCAAGCCTTGCGAGGCTTACGAGGATTTCGCACACATGACTACTTTAGAGTCATGTGGGTTTTGCGCATGACGCACGCTTGTGAGTCATGAGATTATTATGAGTTGATTTCGCACACAGGACCACTTTAGAGTCATGTGGGTTTCGCGCATGACGCACACTTGTGAGTCATGAGGTTATTATTAGTGCAGATGACATTCGCACTTAGAAGGTCATATGATGTATGAGTTTCACATGGCTGCGCACTTGCACAGCCATAAGGTTTAGGGTTGCAGGGTGAGGCCTATATAAGGACCCATAGGGGGACAGGTAGATAGCTCTTCACGCAACCATCTTTGTTATTTCGTATCTATAACTTTATCAAATCAAACCTTCATTCCACTCTCCCTCTAGCGACCTCTAGTT
>QFET01011172.1:0-21277 GCA_003316355.1 Tuber calosporum | reverse complement strand
GGGGGGAGTAGGTGACAGCAGTAACCCTGGCAGCCAGGTCTCTGACTGAGGCTTCCAGGTTGGCCAAGGGAAGGGTGGGAATAGTGGGGGGTGATGTGGCGTTACGGGTTTTGATAGCCTCAAGGCGTTCTAATCAAGTACCAATAGCGCCGATACCTGTGATCAGCTTCAAAAGGAGGGGGATTAGTACTATCTCACCAACAGTAAGGTCGTGGAGATTACAGACCCAGAGACGGGGGAAGATGTCAGAGTTTGGATCTATAGATGGCCTAAGCTCATCATATAGGTGCCTGAGCAGGGGAAGGTTGAGATCAAGGGGACTACTGTACTGTAATGCAGAAAACGAGGCCAGGGTAGGCATTTCTGCGGGTGGGGCAAGGGGGGCAGTAGAGCTAGAGCGGCCGCCATATGGGTTGCCACGCTTGCAGGGGCGGGAATGGGTCCTAGAGGACATCCCAGTTTTGTGAGCCATCCCTATTAGGGCTTGTTCTGGGGAAGTGAAGCGTTTATAGGTGGAGCCTAAGCGAAAATCGAAATTTGGGGTGTAGAGATGATTGCCAAATAAATCCACATGGTTTTGTATGGCCGAATCAGGTAATATTTTCAAGCAAAAGGAAAGATCAGGGTGCCGAGCGTGATTCCAAATTGTTCATTTTATTATTATTAATTCAGTTTTTATTCATGTTTAAGGTACAGAATCTACATACAGCGCTAGCAATGGCATTAAACAAACCTCCCGCCCTGCCCTGACCCCGGTAAGGTATGGAAAACAGTAAGCGAAGCCTGACCCAACCGGTGTAAATAAACTATCCTAACAAGCCGCCACGCAGTAATCTCAACCAGAAAGCCAACAAAACCAACATGAAAACAAATCTAAGCCCTGACAGTAAACCAACCAAATGCAACAAAAGAGAACACGAAACAAGAAAACCCAACACCTAAGACCGAAGTCAAACCATAGGTCTATGTACCATACACGTAGTGTCACATCCCATAATAAGCCGACAAGGGGACAAAGTAGGAAGTCATTCCTGTCGGCATATAGACCGGCACCAAGGGTGGAAAGGGGCCCCCTCAGAAGATGAACCTAAAGAAGTGAAGCCAGCTTATGGCAGGGCCCAGTGCTGAGACCAGAGGACGGAGTGTCAGCCTAGGGGTGGTAGTAAGGTACGAGCTTATGGGGGGCAGTAAGGTACCAGCTAGGTGAGTAGTAGGGTGGCAGCCGATCAACCATCCGGAGGTGAGGATGGAGAAGGGGTAGACCCAAGGACCAACAGAATCGTGTGCGTGGCCATCTAGGCAGTTCTTATCAAAGAGAGAGTGAGTAAATCGACCATCAGAGTGCCAAAGCAACTGTAGGCCTGTAGAAGGTTTCCCCCTCCTGTAATCCGGTCTCCCAGCCGTATAGGGAGGTCAGAGGTAATACCCGACCATGCAAATGTCAAGCGAGGCACACTAAAAAGCTAAGCAAGACAAAACAAAAGTTGGGAAAGGAGAGGAACGATCAACAAAGATGGCAGAAGAGGAGAGAGGAAACTCAAATGGGTAGACCCTAATGAGCTCGGAGAGGAGGGAATCATTAAGACAAATCCCCACCCCCTGGCATGGCCAAAGGGTGAGATTTAGTCGCAATGAAAGTGGTGATGATTTCTCGTGGTGTTGAGATTTCAATTGCGGGTGGGTAGAGGAGACGGAGGATGGATTACAAATTGTTCAGGTATGAAGTATATTATACTAAAATATATAACAAAATACTAGGCATAGGAAATAGAAAACATCCTCGTCTCCTCAAAACACCCGGCGATTGAAATCTCAACACCACAAGATATTATCACCACTTTTGTTACGACTCAACTTCACCCTTTAGCCATGCCTGGGGCTGGGGATTTGTCTTAATGAATGCCTCCTCTCCGCGCCCACTAGCGTTTACCCATTTTAGTTTCCTCTCACCTCTTCTGCCATCTTTGTTGATGGTTCCTCTCCTTTCCCCAATTTTGTTTTGCCTCACTTAGCCTTTTGCTCTGCCTCACTTAACATTTGCAAGGTTGGGAATTCCCTCTGACCTCCCTATACGGCTAGGAGACAGAGTTGCAGTAGGGGGAAACATTCTACATGCCTACAGTTGCTTTGACACTCTGAAGGTTAATTCCCTCACTCTCATTTTGATGAGAACTGCCTAGATGGCCATGCACACGATTGAGTTGGTCCTTGGGCCTACCCCTCCTGCATGCTCACCTGCAGACGGTTGATCGGCTGGCACCCTACTGCTCACCTAGCTTGCAACTTACTGCCTCCCCTAAACTGGTACCTTACGACCACCCCTAGGCTGACACTCCGTCCTCTGGACTCAGCACTGGGCCCTGCCACTAGATGGCCTCGATTGTTTAGGTATCTCTTCTGAGGGGGCCCATTTCCACCCTCGGTGCCGGGCTATATGCCCACAGTAATATCTTCCTACTTTGTGCCATTGCCGGCTTATTATGGGAGCTCGAACTACGTGTGTCTGGTACTTAGCGCTTTGGTTTGACTTCGCTCTTAGGTGTTGGAGTTTTCTTGTATTGTGTTCTCTTTTATTGCATTTGGTTAGTTTACTGTTGGGGCTTGGAGTTGTTTTCATTTTGGTTTTGTTGGCTCTCTGGTTGTGATTACTGTGTGGCGGCTTGTTAGGATAGTTTCTTACACAGGTTGGGTCAGGCTTCCCTTATAGTTTTTCCATAGCTTTCTGGGGTCGGGGCAGGAGAGGAGGTTTGTTTACTGCCATAGCTAGCGCTGCATGTAGATTCTGTACCTTGAACATGAATAAAAACTGAATTAAATAAAAAAAAAAATAGGAAATAAAAAAATGCTTTGTTCGGGCATTAAAGAATATCAGGAATTCAAGATTTGGAACGATATTATCAAATACTCCACTTCATGAACTGGTAGCAGAAAGCATAATTTTTGTAAGAGGTGTTGGATAACTACTTGATCTATTATACTAAGCCATCAAGGCAAGCATGCTTGCTTGCAAAGTATGCTGCATGCTGAGGGCACCGATATTGAACAACACATACTAGCCAGTGAGATGCTAAACTTTGAGTCCTATGTGATTATCAAGCACTCAAGATAAGTATACCAAAAGAAGATCAAGCTTAATTGCTTTATATGCTGTCCTTTGGTTGAATCAATTTGGCTTTCAATGGAAGGAAGTACGAAATGGATTATACATCGATGACCATGAGAAGTCTGTTGTTGTATTTTATTGACAGCTGCAGTTCCTTCCACACCGGAAGGAACTGGAGATCAGAATATCACAATGGTCTGCTGTCAGACTATGAAACCATACACCAATACTACCAGAAAATCTACTGTTAATTCCTATTGCATATGATGAATGTACCATTTATTCAAATCATGGTGTACATCATTATTGGATTCATAAGGATATATATATGATTCACAAAGGATTCCAAGGCCCTGGCTTATGGTGACTGATTTCATCCTACTATGAAATCGGCTTGAAATTCCTTCAACAATTCCACTACCAGCACAACATAAGGCGGTCAATCCAGAAATAATACCAGGTCTTCATATTAATCGTCGACAAGCAACAGAATATATTAAAGTTGGCATAGGATCCTGTTCGTGAGGTGAAAACCTAATTGACCACTTTCTTAATATGGCAATTCCTATATTAGAATCAACATTTCCTAATCCCCAGGAACTATTAATCCTTGATAATAGCACCTTACATACGACAGATCTAGCTGATGCAGTACAAGTATCAAATTTCAAACTGGAACCTGTTTGAAAACAACCCCACCTGGGAAATGTATGGTGGCATGAACTAAATAGTGTTATCTTGCATTCTCTGAAAATGTTCTTTGATCTAGATGATAGTACTATTCCTTAAGAATTGAGTGGATTACTCAAAGGATGTAAACGAGTCTTACAAGAATGAGGTCTTTGGCCAAGTGGAGTATTAAGGCATGACTGCAAAACTAGGAAATCTAAACAGAATCAAAGTCACATTGGGATTTCTTACAGTGCCAGAGAGGTATTGCAGTACAGCCAAACATTCTGGAATGAAAATGTCATCTAAAGGAAGAGATTGCAAAGCGTGGCCATCTTTGCCTTTTTTTCCCCAAATTCTACTATGAGCTTAATTGGATTGAGTACAGATGGGGAAGAGCAAAGTGGTTTACAAGAAAGAATTGCTAATATAATTGGCTTTCACTAATTAAGACAGTCCCAAGGGCATTACAGGAGATACCAGTTAAGGGTAATTGATTCTACGGGCAAGCGAATGTAACTAGGCTTAAATCTTTCCTTGTAAATAAAGTGTTTCTAGTAAGGCTGGTAGGTATAGATTTTAAGTAAAACTTATAATTTTAATAAGATCTCTTCTCTGTTGCTTGATGTCGTATCAAAGAGTGTAGACTGCTCAGGAATTTATACCGTGCGACGTTGATCCGGTAGCTTTAAACTTCTAAGATCTATCCATAAAAGTTCATTAGTGTGACACCCATTTGACTCAGAAAACTTTATCTCATATTTTTGGTCATTGGTCAGCTGGCGAATTTGAGTGGAATGATAGCGCCCTATCTTCCCATGAGTGTCTGCCAATCTATAGACCTTAATCCTTATATGAGGTGATCAATGCCTATGTCGCCATGCATTAGTGACATTAGTCTTCCACTAGACTCAGAGGATAATATCGCTCAAAACCATTTATCCGCCTGACCGATTTCTTCCTTTCGACCTGCTATATCCAGACAGAGTCTTCAGCTTAGAACTCAGGCAATAATCCCACAGTCAGGTGAATGTTATCGTCTTGCAGGAGTGTTTGCAGATTCAAACCCCATTGGTAGAAAATATCACCTTCGACCAATAACACTGCTGGACCGGGGAGTTGAACATGTGACCTCTAGATGTACCATATGACTCTATACCCTTAGACTGTGACGGCGACGACTTATATGGTGTTACAAGAGGGGTCCCAATTTTCGGTTTTTTTTTGTGAGGAAACACTTTTGTCCGTAGGCGCTGCATGTGACGTGCGGGCTCATCAAGGAGGCCGGAGGGGTCTTGTATCCCTGTGCCTAACAATACCTTCACTTTTGCTTATTACATACTGGTTGAAGAGTATTTGTGTACTTGATGCCTACTATACTGGATTACATTATGGCACTGATCAATTCACTAAAGTTGTACCAAAAGGTAATCTCTGTGTCCCCTTAATCTATAACTAGTTACTTTTCTAGAAATTAAACCCATTTTTCCTTATTATAAGGTCAATTATTCTAATACCGTTATTTTCATTTGGTATTTTAGTTGTTTACTTATGTTTCTTGGCAATGCAAGGCTGAATTCCAGTCAGTTGTAACAGAATTCTAGTTTCATTGGAGTGCACGGTTTTAGGCACTTTCCACCATAGAAGTTACAAATACCAAGACCATATGAAGATTTACCTAAGACCTAAACGGTATTTTCAACTACCTAGGCCTAAACCTAGGAATGTAAACTATCAGGTGCAGATTCAGAATAATGACCAAGTTAGTATTTAAGAGAAGAGTCTGCATTCACCTAAACTATGTGCTTCCACAGACTTAGTATTATTTGTACTTTATATGCTTATCCAAGACCATGATCTAATGTAAAAAAAATATTTTGATAACTAATATCAGTAGACTACTTCTCATCGTGCATTCAAAGGTAACTACCTCTATACAACTCCAAAACCTTCCATTCTGCTCATGACCTCGGAAGTACTATTCTTTGTAGATTAAATTAGAGATATATGGGTAAAAGAAGCAGGTTAGTTGTATGTGAAGAAACTACCAAGAACAGGAGACAATATAGCTATATATATTTAATTTAAGTACTAGAATTTTGGTTGTTCGGTCTTATTCAGTGCCTTAACTCTCAATACCTGGTATTAAACTAGCTATATAATAAGCCTCATATCAGGTAAATTAACCATAATGTACCTTACTAATAAGATAGAGCCACTCCTAAGTTTAGTCACTATCCAAATTTAACATTGGCATAAAGCAACTCCAGGGAATAACTTTTATGCAATTTAGCAATAGCAAAATCTCATCCCTCTGGGTAGCTACCAGAGTCCTATAAACACACAACTCGGTTTTCTTTTGGGTATTAAAATCATGTTACAATTTAATAAAGCTATAGGAGATTTAGGGAAAATTAACAAAATAGAAGCACCAATCATTGGTCATTGAGTGTTATAAATAACAATATAACAAAATGTATTATGACTTGAATTGTAGTTGTAGCTACTACATGAAAATTATCCTGTATGCATATTTCAAAACTGATCTGTTGACCTAATCTAATAGATAAATATAAACATAAACTACGGCCTTGATATGGCTTGGCAGAGTTTAGCAACACCTATCAAGAAAGTCCTATATTCCACCATTCTGATAATTTTCTACAAATATTCTTTATGAGAATCATGGTTCTTCTCCTCCACAACTATCTCCATGTGGCTTCTTCATTCTCTGCCTACTGCTTATTTAATAATGAATAAAAATTACAGCTCATAAATTAAATAAAAATTATACTAAGGTCCTGTTTAACATCCAAGTGTAATAAAATACTCTGTATTGCCTGAAAAATAAGTCTTCTTCAGTGTGAAAATACTCAGTATTTGCCAAAACACCGGAGTTTAGTATACCAACAAACAAGGTTTGACTAGATTATGGACTAGGTTTTATAGAATATAACACATAGGATGTAGGATGAATTAGAAGAGGTTTTACCATAAAATGATATTCCTGATGTTAATTTGAATTTACTCAAACATTCAAGAATTATAATAACATGAAAACCCTCCTTAACTCTAATACATAATATATTAGAATCTTCTTACAGTTCTTCATGTAAAATATTAATTATTCCCCAATAGTAATAAGTTTACAAGAAATCCAGTAGTAAAAAAATACCAGTGAAAAAATTGTAAGTTATAAAAATAGTATGTTATTTGTGTAATTACAAAATATAGTACTAGTTATTTTTATATTTACCTCTCAAAATACTTACTAAAATAAAGAAATACACAGTATTTGAACATTCCAAACGGGGCCTAAAAATGAAAATAAAAGTTAAATAAATTAAAATTATAATAACATAATAGAATATCAATAAAAATTATAAAAATAATAATACTTTGACATTGGTTTAAAATATAAAGTGTATTTAAATATTATATATATAAGTATAAAATTAAAAAAAAAGATATATAAAAAGAGATTTAGTTTAAAAGAGAGTAAAATGAATAAATAAAATAAGTAAAAAAAGGATCAGATTAAATAGATCAAAAAATAAATCATAATTAGAGATATAAATCAATAATTAGAGATATATTTAACTAGATAAGAAAATAGATAAATCAAGAAATAAAATAATACATAAGTTAGCAAAGCAATTATGGAATATATATATATGAATAAAGAAATAAAAGACTAAATAGATATAAAAAGGAATAAAAAGAGGAATAAATATAAAATTAAAATAAAGATAAAGATATAAAGGAATAAATCGTGAGATAAGTGGATATATAAAATGATAGAGAGATAGATATAAAGATAGTTAAATTGGGAGATAGTTAGAGATATTGCAATATCGATTGATTGATAGAAGGAAGGATAGAAAAGATAGATTGTTTGAAGAAGTGAAAAAGAAATACATTGATATATCAATAAATAGATAGATCAATAGATAGAGGTATAGATAGATTGATGAATAATAAATTCAATAAATATAATATTAATAACAAGTTAAAATAAAAAGATGATTAAACTTTAAATAATAAAGGTAAGGGCTTGAAAGTAAATAAAATATACAGATATTACAAAAAAAGCTTGTAAATAGATGCAAGACAAATAAGGATGAACAAATGAGTAGTCGATGGGCAACTGAGTAACAATTGTAGCAAATTTTAAAAGGGCAAAAGAGTTTGACTAATAGAGTGTGGCTTTGTAGGCAAAAAAGTGCAGTTTGGCATACAGTTATGTGAAATAATCCTAGTTTGAAAACACATTTTGGAGATTAGATTTAGATCAAATTAGAAACTAGCAATTAGCAAATTTATAAACAGATTATGAAAGTATATTTGGCATAATATAATCCTCTTTCAGCAGTTTTGATTGGTTGATCCTGAATCTAATCTAAATCTAATCTCTTTAACACATTTTGAAATTACTGTTATTTCAAATAATAGTCTGCCTCCCTAGGAACTAAAAATATGGAAGGGTTTTAATTGGTAATAAGAGTGCAATAACTAATACTATAATAAAGGTATTAAGAAAACAGATATAATTTGGGCATCCATGATACCATAATAACACTGGAGGCAGTTGTAAGTTCAAAATACATCAGGCCTAATATGCCTAATTTTGTAGGATATTTACATATAAATATATATAATATATCAAATCACTATTCATAAATCATACTATATATTTCTCGATATATATAAGAATATGATAATTAGTATATATTATGTTAATAGAAATATTACTAGTTTATAGAAGAGGGAACAGTTAAAAAACATATCAGTCAATAACATAATTTGCAGGAATGCTCAAACACTAAGGTATAAATATAGCAGTAAGGGTAAATAATTAGTAAATAAGGATGTCAATAAACATAAAGTATACTTTTCTAAAAATGCAACCAATATTGCTGCAACCTATATATTACATAGGGAGACTGTAGAGTATGATGTAATCCTTTCAAAAAACATTTATCATCAAAATTGAAGCTTGTATAAACCTTTAGAATCAAAATTTAGAAGTTTGCCTTTATTTCTTTTTGGCCTGGATAAGTAGCCAGAATCCTGAGGTACGTAAATATTATTTGAGGCCTAAATTTAAGTGTAGAATTAATTGTTATCAGAAATATTGTAGTTTATATTGCCAATTTCACTAATGCAACACTTACTAAAAAACTGTATGAGAATTATATTATGCAACAAATTTTAGTCTAAGATCTGAAATTGTAATTAAAGATACAATATGTTACAATTAAGTCTCGTATGTCTGATCCTAGAGCTATCCTATTCCATACATGTTATTATATCTATTCTTATTACTTTAATTGCTTTTGACTTTTATTCTTATATTTTTACTATATTCTTGCAATTAAATATGAAAATGAAAACTTCTTTGCCTCAGTATCAGAATTATTATATTATTAGCATGGAGATTATAAGGTGTCAGATGTTTCTCATAATATATATACAGATTCATTTAATTACGCACTAGGTATATCTACTTAATTGAAAAACTCAGATAAATGATATTAGATGTAGTGGAATGCTAGGTAAAGAGAGAAAAGAGAGTATGGAAAGATATGGAGAGTGGGTTCGCCAGTTCTCTTAAGCTTGTACCTGCTCTCCGCAGTATACATTAGCAGTTAATTCTCATTAGGAAGCCAATAGCTTATTCATCATAACAGGGCTTCAAGGAAGCAAAGTAAGCTCATGACGGCTTATCTTGTCTTTCCAGATTTATTAGTTTGTTACCTTCTATAAATATCAAATTACATGAGTAAAGACTAAAAGATGTAGACTACCAAGAGTAAATTTACATGGATAAACTTCTGCTTGCCATTTGTAGCTAAAGTATACTAATAGGTATTTCAAAGCTTTTGGAATATTGATTATAGGGTGATTTATATCATATAAATGTTCTCTGTCATGCCAAAATCTCGGTTTTGAAAGCTCATATATACCATGGATGCAATGCTACTAACCAGCTTACAGCCTGTTTGTACAAGGCTTAGAGACCTTTCTTACAAAGGTTTTAGAAAAGGAAGAAGAATCAATTGCAATAAGAACCCTAATGATATTAGATCAAGATGGTAAGATTGTTAAAAATATGGAATTAGAGCAACTCGCTCTAGTTCTATCAAATCTATTGTATGTTGTAGAAACAATTCCCTGGGTGTATTAGGGTCTAAGAGGAATGAGTCGCAGTCAGCTATAATGATAGTAACTAAGATGCCAATGTGTCAGGACGACCAGTATGTATTTCTACCAGATATCTTGATAGGTTATTTCACCGCGATCGATTCCTATATCCCCATCCTCTCTATGGCCTAGACTTAATTGCTGTTATTTTGTGCCACCTGAAAAGAAGTAACTGCTCTACCACTTAGTTTGTAAACTCTGTCAGTTAATGTCTACCCTGTCCAAGCTCCTGAGTGACAGTCTTTAATTCATAATCTCGCTTTTCCTGACCTTTGCCTATCCTTCCTGTGAATTTCCAATCAAAGATAAAACCAACACTGCTCCTTGAATCCTCCATGCAACCCAATGCCTGAGTACCTAAACGGTACACAACCAAAACCTGTATCTTCCCGATATTTGAAACAAAACATAATACAAATTAGGAATCAGGCTGATACAAGAAACCCAATATAAAATAAACTTACTATCAAACGATACTTGAAACCAACCATTAAACAACTAACCCTTTACTAGCCTTGCTAGTTTCTGCTTGTCTTCCAGCCTTGACAATAGTTTCCAATACCAGTTAGAATACCGAAATTAATCAACTGTTTCCTAATATAAAATCAAAATAATTTCCAGGAATATCAAAATCAAGATCATAATCATGTCTTGATAACCTGACAATCATCTATAATTGCAGAGTCACTTGGTGGGTCTCCAAGTAGGGTTTCCAAAATCCATTGTTGAACTTTTGTTTATTGGCAAACTCTTGAGAGACAGTTGTCTGTAGTATGAATACAATATCACTATTTCCAGTAATTATAGGAAACTTGTTGTCTTGAAAGTTGTCTCTCCACCATTCCTGGACACGGTCTATGGCATTCTCCAATCCCTCCACTGGCTCCCAGCTGTTCTTTGAATCTACATACCTATTCCTCCTACTAAGGAACCTGTCTTGTCCGTAATGTGGAAGGTGATCCAACACTAGTTCAACTTCCCATTTTGGTACTTCTTCAACCTAGATGGGTGCAGGTTTTGCATAGGCGGTGCCACGGAACCAATTATTATCTTTCTCTATGAATTTCTTAACCTTGAAATTATTAAATAATCCTTTCTTGCGTCAGTAAATCCTAGCGTCCATATTGACCGTGTAGCTCTGGGTGTAGGAATCATATTCCAAGACCTAAAATGGCCCTAGCCATCTGGGTTCCACCTTCATGTTGCTATCCAATACCCTAGCAAAGAGAGCTCCCCATACTAACAATCTTTCGTCCACATGAATGGGTTTGTGGGTGGTACTTATCCTTGCCGCTATCTTCATACTGTTAAATGTAGCCATTTTGACAGCTTGGTAGGCCTTGTGTCGTAATACCTGGTATCAGTTCAGGAAGTCATCAGAGGCAGGCACCATGGTGCTTTACACTCTGATAGTTGATAGTATAGGGTAATCTCGTCCATACACTGCTTTCTATATAGACATGTTCAGGATATCAGAATATGCTGCATTGCTGTAGGCTGCTAATTCTGGGAGCTCAAATAACCAATTGTTTTAGCGCTTATTTACCACATGTCTTAAGGCGGTTTTGAGTTCCCTAATGTTTCTCTCAACCTGACCTGTAGTCTCAGCGTCTCCAAGTAAGGACTTGATCTACTCAATGCCTTAAGACTTCTTTCTAGAAGCCCAAACTCGTGAGGTAAAACAAGGGTTAGCATTGAGGATAATCGAAGTAGGTACTCTATTTGGTGTAACAACCTCGTGCCTGAGGAGGGTATGTGTTTCCCTTGCTTGACTACGTGAATACATAGGAATAAACCAACTGACACCAACTGCACTATCAACACCTACCAGTACAGAATTCTACTTATTGTTGCTAGTATTATTGAATGGTCCTAAAAGGTCCAGAGCATAGGAGTGGAAAATCTCAGGAAGGATTGGAATGGTCTGGGCCTCTCCCTCTGTTAGATTAATGTGTTGCTATATTTGTTGGCATATATTGTATTTGGGAACCTAGTCTTGGATATCCTTCCTAATGCCGAATGAGAATAGGTATTCTGTAGCATGGCATAGACCCCTATCTGCGCTGTGATATCCACAGTTAAGAATCTCCTGAATCAGGATCTCCCTGAGTGTCATGTCATACACAGCATGTCCGTTAGGTATATATAGGCAAACGTGACTAGCACTGGTCGTTGCCTACATCAGTCCATCGCCAATCAAGTAGTGGGATCTATTACCATCTCTTCTAGTGTTGCAAGCGTCTACAGCCTGCTTGTACAGCTTGTTGTTCCTGTAGGCTTCTACTATCTGTTGTCTCAATGGCCCACTAAACTCTGCCACCACTGTTGCTGTAACCCATTCATCCTGTACTAGCTCTAGGCATGGAATTTCCTCTTCCTAATGCCGGTATGGATCGTAAAGGGGATGCTGGTGGTGAGGGAGACATAGTGGCTCTATGGCTGGTATAAGCCTTTGTTGGCTGAGAGCCGCATTGGAAAATAGGGGCTCCTTAGACTCCCATGCTGCATGTAGGCAGAACTCTCTTGGTTCTCATATTCTGAACAGATTTCTCCTACTAGGTCGTTCCGACATATTCTGTATTCACATAGGTCGGGTACTGGTCGTAGAGGTAGTCAGATACTTTTCCTTGCTTTATAGGTAGAAATTAGCTTAGGTTGAACTATGTTGTCTCTAAGTTTCTCCTCCTCATCAATAGTGCATTGCCGATAATAGCAATTATTCCAGTAGATAGACACATAGTTTTACTCATCAACACTGATTTGAAGGGTAACTCTATCTCCCCATTCATTTCCTTCTCAGATAGAACATTCAGAGTTGGGTGATAAAAGTCGTTCTTCTTCAGTAGCTGGTTTAAAGTACGACTTGTTCGAGGATTGATAAGGTATGTAGTGTCGGTTTGAATCTTCCTCACAGGTTGGGAAAAAATGTAGTTTGATTCTATATCAAATTGCTGATAGAGACAGGAAAGGGCGTCAGCTACATAGTTTCTCTTTCCAGGCTTATAAATTATCTTTTCCTCTTATTTTCCCAAATGAGTTCGCTACCTCAGCTGCTGGCGTGATGGCTTCTTAACTGTCTTCCGGCCTACTAATTGTTAGTGGCCAGTTAATATTGTAAATTAATGATTTGCAAGTATATGATCAAATCAGGTTAAAAGATTCATGATCGCAATTGCCTCCATGTCTGTAGTTCTATACTTTGTCTGTGAGTGGTTGAATTTCCTGTTGTACAATGCTGCAGGCCTTGCAGTTTAAGGTGAGTCTCCTTGTCCTACCAAAGCCACTACTACTGAGTAAGATGTATCAGTGATGAGCCATATACTTTGTTCTGAGGTGTGGTTGATTGGACTGAGGACATAGTTTTGTTTGGTGATCTCCTTGTATCATCACTCCCCTGATGAAAACCTCCAAACAGTGTTTGGTAACTATTATATGTCACATGGTCAGGGTGAACCCTGGTTTGGTAATAGGTATTGCTTAGGTCAATCTTACTATTATATAAAGCCCTTCTAAGTGCATTGAGTAATCTCCTTTAGTTTGCAATTGGTTGATAGTTCTTTGAAGCGTTGTTATTTCTCGCTGTCAGGTCCGCAAGACAACTGATTCTGCCATCAGTATTTCATTTGACTGATACGCTCATAGGTGTTGTTCCTAGTACTAGTGATCGTTCAATGACTACTTCTTGCTATTTCTGGTCTAGCCATGCTGCTAGTTTGATATTGTACTTCTCAGGTACTGATTATGTAGGTATTGTCATTAGATTCTCTGGATCCTTGAATCTAATTCAGTTGTCAATCTTCCTGACGGATTGTACCCTTTGTGGAATAGGATCTGGGAATACTTTTGGGTATTATTGTATTATCTCTCTGGTGCTTGTCACAGCTGCTAAAACTATGGTGCTTGTTGGTCTGCAGTTGACCCATATCTTATGGTTGAGAAAGTGTATCCCTAGCTTTCCATAATGGACTAAGGCTTTATTACGTGATTGGAATAGCTTTCCAATCAAGGCATCATATTTGGCTAAGTTCCATACCATCATTTTGTTTCGAATAGCCAATATTATTCAGGATCTTTATACTGACTTTGCCTTATCTTTGGGATTTTAATGGTGACCCTTTCATAGACATATCAATAGTTGCAGGAGTTGCCATTTCAGAATATGGTATTCCAGGTTTAGTAATCAAGGGAGCGCGTTATACATCTGTTCCTATTATTCCTGTGAACAAATACAACTCTCGCTTATTGGCCATTTATCAGTATCATTCCTTACAATCCAGGGTTACTTCTCTCACGTTTGGGTAGCTTGTTCAGTATTGATGCATTGGTATCAACTTCAAGGGCATTGACATATACTTTGTCTTCATGGTGGTCTTCTTCAACTTGATGTCATGATGTTTCCTTCTTAGGTGTTTTTCCCTTGCCTTTGTAGCTTGTACCACTGTAATCTTTTGGCTATCTGTCCCTTACAGCCGCAGTTAATGGATGCTCCCTTTTCTCTTAGAGTATTGGTCTTGCTTGATTCCTTTAACTTCTATGGTAGTTTGTTGTTCTTCTTGGAGTTGTCTTCCTTCGATTGATCCTTCTGGTTATCCTTTCCTGAGGCTCAGGTATGGTGGAGGGTTACATCGACTCTCTCTACATAGGCGATCATGGTTTTGAAATTTTGGCTAGAATCCTATCCAATCTCGACGTCTCGCCTTACTCTAGTGGGCATACATTGGAACAACCTTTGGATGAAAGCATATTCTGAATCATAGCCCACTGGTAATCATGATCTGAAAATTAATAAGTCTGTTGCAACCCTGATGGTGGGCTGTGTCTTGACGTTCTTGACTTTTTCAATTTTGTGGAATCGTTAGTAAAGGTCATTATTCAGCCTTGAAAATTGGAATTGTTCTCTTAACTAGTCAATAAGATTATCTCTGGTCAAGCCTTTCCGTGAGATTTTTTATGCCGCCTGGGAAGCTGCTTCCTGAGCTCTCCCTTCTGTGAGCCGTATCCAATAGTTTCATGCTCGGCCTGTCTTAGAGTTAACTCCATAAAGATCTAGGTATAAGTGGTCTGACTGGTACCTACAATTGAATGCTTTCTGCGCAAGATCTTCTCCTTCATCACTGAATATCTTTTGTGTAGCAACCTTGATGCTTTGCTTTGCTGTAGTTGCTGGTGATGGCTCTCTAGCCTATAGCGCACTACTAGGTCCTGGATTCAACAAATCGACCGAATAGCCAGAGTTACGAGAGCGCTCTTCACTGTCTAAGGGGCTGTTTGGCAGACCGTGATTTGAAATAACAGAAATTTGAAATCGCATTTTGGAGATTAGATTTAGATTAGATTTAGATTAGATTTAGATTAGATTTAGGACCAACCAATTAAAACTGGTGAAAGAGGATTATGTCATGCAAAATATACTTGCATAATCTTTTTATAAGTCTACTCATTGGAAAGTTTCTCATCTGATCTAAATCAAATCTTCAAAACACGTTTTCAAATTTCTGTTATTTCAAATCACGGTCTGCCAAACAGCCCCTAAGATACTAGGATCGTTCTTGGTGTTACTCTGAGGTTCTTTTCCTATCAATCATTCCGGCATACCTGGAAACCTTCCTGGAGTTTTATCTTCTTCGTTCACTACTTGATTAGATATTTCAGCTAGCACTTCCCTTGCTAGATCTCGTGATAATTGTCCTGCTTGGTCCACCGAGAAACTGGATGCTTTCGATGAATCAGCTATATTGCTCTGACTGCATTTCTTCTTTGTAAACCCTTGTTATAGGATCTGCTTACCTGACCTGATCTGAAGTTAGTGACCTATCCTGGGTGACCAGGTCGTAAACCTGAGGTTTCCTAACCTCTACCTGCTCTTAATTCAAGACTTCTTGCAGTTAAAAAAGCATTACGCTTCCCTTTGTGTATGAGGCACCAAGAGGAATGCGTCTTGGTAAGGTGTGCTGATAGTATCTCAGATCCCAACCTGTCAGAACTTCAAGTTAGTATTACTACCAGAAATCCCGCTAGGTTCTTTAACACCTGTCGATTACTAAATTGCAATCCTCATAAAGTCCTGGACTTACTTCCTCTGCTTTCCTGGGAACTGAAAAGGATTAACTTCTCAACCAACTTTTTTGAAAACACTGTTTGTCTATGTCTGCCCTGTCTATGCTCTAGAAGGACTGTGTTTAATGCATGATATATCTTTTCCTAAGTTTTAAATGTCTTGCCATTTGATTTCCAATCAACGGATATGACCATGCTCCACTCTTTAAATCTTCCAATCAAACAAATGCCACCTGTACCTAAATAGTGCTACAAACAAAATATTTATCTTCCCGATACTTGAAACATAATATAAAACATATTGGTATCAGCCTGATACATGAAACTTAATATAAAACAAACTAAGTATCAAACAATACTTGATACCTATCATAAAACCCCTAACCCCTTTATATCCAGCCTAGTTTACATAAGCCTTGTCACTCTTAACAATAGTAACCAATACCACTTATACAGGTAATCTATAACAGGTATATTAAGTAAACCATACTTACTTTTTAGGAATGTTTCTCTTCTTTTTCCTAATTTTACAGGTATTGGAAATCACATGTAGTCTTTCATACTATTGGAATATGTAAACCTTCAAAGAATATTTGGGATGAATGTTCAATTCTTTCCACCTATTCAAAACATGATTTTTATACTACTAAGAGATGATTATCAGATAATGATATTAGGGAATAGTAAGGATGTAGTAGGGTTTATAGTTTGATCACAAATCAGGTATAGTTTTATCAGAATAAATACCACACCTGTCTTATAGAATATGAGTAGGGTATTGAGATATCTCAGCAGTCTGATAGTTTGGTAAGTTATTATTCTCTTGATTATCAAAAGGTGGTTTCAATAACCAAGACTACTGATGAAACCTTCCTGTGGTTTTACTGGTCTCCATTCAAATACTAGATTGTAGGTATTGTTGATAATAGCATTGAACCACTTTATCATACAAGGCGAACAGAGTACATGAAGGATAAAAGGGCAAATCAAGTCATATCACTGTTGTATCTATTGATCTCTAAAATTGATAAACCGAGGCTACAGCCTCTCCTCTGGACTTACAATTGTTAAGGACAGAATACGTATAAAACTATGCTCCTGTATCTGTGTTGGTTAATATCAATACAAAATATTAAATCTATCACCTTAAGTTTCTAAATTAAACTACATACATGAAATAGTGTTGATCAGGAATTAGAAACAGTTAAGCTAAAGGCTAATCATATTGAAGTTTGGATTCCGAAACAGTATGGTATTCTGATTGGTACTGCAGACAAATCAGAAAGGTGAAAAGCTATTTGGCTTTTAAATGAAAGGTTCCAATATTATTTTAGAATTTGGGAAAAAGCTTTGACCATATATCTTAAGATACTTAAAGGTATTTAACTGTATCATTTGTTTCAGATTGATGTATATAGTAAAGAATTGTCCATACTCAATCTCTTTGTACTTCAGAATGCATTAGGTTTGCTCTTGGGCAACAAGAGGTTACTTTAAACTTTTTATTTTAATTTGTATCACATTTACCACAGGCTGATATAGGACTCTATCCAGAAAAGAGATATGATCTTTGGCATAAGTACTGATCATGTGTGCCTCATAGATTTGAAAATGAGTGACTTTATAGAAAACATGTTGAACACTCAATATATGGCAGTATGGGGTTAGATATCACTCAAAGGAAAAAGGTTCCAGAAATTCTAAGTTAATATAACTATGAATAATAACAGTAAAGAAACTACTAATAATTCAGTAAATGTAGGAGGATTGAAATGTAGTCATCCTCCAGGATCCAAAAACAAGAGAAGAAAGGCAAATACTAATAGCTAAAACTGAGAACTATAATAATAGTATCGTAAATAAAAGTAACAGTAGAAAAAAAATATGTTTTTCATATTATTTGTCTTTTACTACTATAATTCATTTCTGCACAATTGTATTATATTGTAAATAATTGAAACTGTTCCCAATGCAGCAGGGTGGTGTTAGTCTAGAATTTAATTCAAAATTGTTTTTGACTACTTTCACAGTTTTCCTCTGGTTGCAATGCAAACTCAAAACACTTATTTTTCAATCTAGCTAAAATGCAAATGGTAACCCAAATACATAAAATAATGGATATATTATTAATTCTATAGGAAGTTAGTAGAGGATAAACTTTTGTAAGGGACTAAATAATACCCTTTGCAGAACATTTAAGAAATGAATATGTAAAGTAGTTAAAGCAATTATTCAATAAAATACCTATTAAACAATCTTCTCTATATACTTTAGTTATAGAAATATACAGTAAAGAAGGTATATTAACATATCTGGCATTCTTATAGGAAAGAACCAGGAAGCGGAGAAGCAATCCGCAGATCACGCAACAGGAATCCTACCACCTCCAAAATCCATATACCTAAAACTCCAGTATGGTAAGAAAATATAAGCTGCTGGAAGCCACAATTGCTAATAATAGGCTAAGATTCAGGATTGATTCAATTTGTTATAGTGCTTTGATATATATTATTGCTATTCTAAAAATCCTGCAAATTCTCTATAAGGGCAATGTACAAAATATGTATGACAGCTTAGATTTGTATCAGTCAATTGCTAAAGTGATAAAGTAGGACAAAGTATCTGTGATTTGTATCTGCATGTAACCACTTTTATTATCAATCTATAAAAGTCTATTTAGTTTATTTTGCTGGTGTTACTTTCCCTTTTCATAAGAGAAGTATAATATTAATTTAATTATAGTATAGAAGCACATTAAATTATCAAATTAAATTAGATATAGAAAGCTGGTCTGAGGATAATAGATTAGTTGATATAGCTTATAGAACCTCAGCCCAGCCAGTAGTCCAGAACTGAAAAGACTTGGAGAGGAACACAAAAAACACCTGCAAAATTGAGATGACACCCACAGGTACTTGGATTAAAGAAAGGTATGTAGCTACTCAGTTAGGTAGGGTAACTCAGCTAGGCCAGTTAACACTGATCCACAACTGAGCAGAATAACTCGCTAAGTCAGGGTAACCATGGACTGGAGTTTAGATAGGTAACCTGGTGAGGTAAAGTAACTCGCAGCCACAGTAAGACTGGGTAACACCTAGGGCAGGGTAATAGGGAACTCCAAGAAAAAAGGTTGAGCGACATGGTGGCCATCAGGGATCGCATATCTGCGTAACTACTTGTCTCCTGGTCTGGGAAACGACTGTGAAGAACAGAGATATTACACGAGTAATAGAGGGAACGTAAATAGGCATTTTGTGGACATATAGAGCCATTTGGGCTATGATCAGGGCATGTTACCATACATAGGACCTCGTTTATGCAAAGAGTGATCTCAAGTTACCCTACCCTAGTATTACACGGAACGTGAAACTCTAGTACACTCATCCTGAAGTGATAAGGGATGTTTTGGTAGCCTAACACCCACTGACACAACGGCCTCCAAAATTTCAGTTTCCGTAGTAATGCTCTATAGTTGATAAGAGACAAGAAAAATTAGTGTGACAAAGGGGGTCTTGTACCACTGTATACGCCACCGCCTTCATACTAAATTCATTCTGTATGTAGGGAATAAATTGGTGTGGGCTATGGCAAACCGCTCAAGTTAGTCGTATTTACAGCTGCTTTCGCTTTTTAATTTACTATCGGTGCCTAAGATCCCAATAGGAGGCATAGGAGTCCTTCAGAAAGAGCCTCTGAATGTGATGCAGATTCAAAAGTATTTTCGGAAAAAAGTCTCCTAGTCAAGGATCAATATCCCCATGACTATAACATTACTAAGTCATGTTTCAGGACTTTGCGGGGATTCTATCTTCTCATAGCTGAGGTGGTTAATGTCCCGTTGACTATAAGTAGTCAACATTTAGCCAACATAATAGTGTCACTTAAAGCGAGAGTTAAGTAGTTACAAGAATAGTTCCCAATTGGCTAGGTAGACTATGTTGACTACAATGCTTGTATAGACTGAATCGCCATAGGGCACCTGAGCTTTAACTGAGATAAATAGTCCTATGTTGACAAGACATAAGGCCACTGACAAGACTAAGATCTGAAAGGTTTTTCTCTCCTGCAGACATATATGAAAAGCATGGTAGAAAACTAATTGGAATGTTAGACTCTCCTAATGCTAGGAATCCGCAGAGTCCCGAAGCTGACCCTGAGGGAGGTCGGTGTTGATAAACCCAGAGTGGAGACGGGTACTCATATATGGTTATAGTAGGGATAGGTGTCTTTGGCTGTATAATTCTTCTTATATAAACGCCAACAGCACTCTAGTCTGATCACTAACGATACTCGTAAGAAGAACTCGAATTCAGTGAAGCTCTAGCTCTATAAATCTTAAGTTTTATCAATTGATTCAAATATATATGTCTTTACATTCTGTGAACTTTACTTTGAGTTTTGAGTGTGATCGCAACCTTAGGATCTATCTTACTACTCTGTGCCCCCATTACTGCTGGAAGGAAAAAGCGGCCCTTGGGTCCCTCGAAATCCAAGTAATCCAAGAGTTTTGCTTAAACTAATTTTAAAAATCTAGTTTGGGAACTAGATAAAGGTAGCTAAACATATAGTGTCATATTTGTTGCACTATACTACAATACCAAAACAATATTTTTTAACACCTACCTATTACTAAATATATATTATTATACAAATATACCTATGCTACTACGCACACTCCACACCATGTTATTTCCACTCGCTTGAAAATATTACTGCATTCGGCTGCATCAAACCACTGGCATTTGTGTGACAACCATCTCTACACACCAAGTTTCTTTTTTCGCTTAGGCTTCACCTATAAGCGACCCTGCACTTCACCTCAACCAAACCTTAACAGGGATAGCTCACAATACTGGGAGGGCCTCCAGGCCCCAATCCCGTACCTAAAGTGTGGCAACCCATATGGTGGCCGCCCTAGCTCTATTGCCCCCTTACTCCACCTACAGAAATGTCTACCCTGGCCTCGTCATCTGCTTCACAGTCCCCTAGTCCCTTTGATCCCAACCTTCCCCTGCTCAGGTAACTCAATGATAAGCTTAGGCCTTCTATGTATCCGAATCCTGACCTCTACCCTCGTCTCCGGAATTCAGAACTCCGTGACCAATATGTTGGTGAGACTGTACTCATTCTCCTCCATTTGAAGCAGATCACAGGGATTGGCCCTAGCGGTACTCGTCTCGAACGCCTTGAGACTGCTAACCCACGCAACGCTGCCTCGCCCCCCTCTCTCCCCACCCTTCCCTT
>QFET01011169.1:0-12832 GCA_003316355.1 Tuber calosporum | reverse complement strand
CCTTCCCTCCTACTCGCCTGTCTATCTATCTATCTATCTATCCATCTATCCATCCAACCCTCCTCCCATCTACTAAATCCTTAATCACCACTCCACAACGAATCACAAACTGCATCCTGCCATTACTACCATCTCCAACGCCCAACGAGTATCAAGGCAGTGGGGTAAGGGTGCGGCAAAGCCTTACCACTGATACTGAACTGATTTTATTTATTTATTTATTTATTAACCCTCTCTACCCGTTCCTTGCTTCCTTGCCTTCTCACCCCTCCTGCCCTACGGCATTTAAGAGAACCAACCAACGGGAGTCAGCCGGGCGCATAACTATCAGACGAAACGCTGATCCCCGTTTTAAACTCGGCTTATACGACGCTTGCGCTCTTGTCGACAAAACGAAACGAACGGAAGGAAGGAAGGCGTTTCGATTGTCGCGTCGGTGGTCGGGTTGGTTCGAGGAGACGCCTGCGAAGAATTTCGGGCATCTGGTTTCCGCGGTTACCGTACGATAAAGCGTAAGGGATCGGTTTGGCAGGGAGCGTTCGCCTTTACCCTTCATCACTTCAACTAGGGAGTAGGCAAGGAAGCTTTTGGCACAGCAGATATAATATTCAAGCTGCGACGCTGGAACTTTGTTTAATTTATCGAAGGGCACCGCACTTTGGGTCCACTCTATAAAGGGTTAATCTTTTTTTTTTTTACCCTACCTTCCTCGAACACAATCGTCAAGATGTCGCTCCCGCTTTCTCCTCCGCCTTCAAGATCTGCATCGCAAGCTTCGTTTCACAAGTACGAGCATACCACCACTATATATATCACCGACAGTGCTACAACTTCTATATCCTCATCGCCATTGACGCCTTCTTCGATGACTTCGCCGATATTGCCGAGTGCTCGACGGCCAAGATTATCTATCCCGACAGTGCCGTCGCTGCAGACGGGTACCTTCCTCTCATCACCAACACCAATTTCAACAGCTTGCTCAGCCCTTCAAAGTTTCTTTTCGCCGTGCTCTAGCGAGGAGGAGGATGATAGTGATGATGATGATGACGAGGAGATTGGGACACCAAGTGCGCAGGAAAAGCCAAAAGGGTATTTCCAGCGATTGTGGGCCTCGAGGGATCCGCCTAGTACTCCTCCTTCTTGCCCGCCTCCTCCTGTACCGCGAAGACCGAGTGCGTTGGGGAGTCCGACGTTTGGATGGAGGCCACAGGAGACGGAAGATGATGATGATGATGAGGTGCCAGATTCTTGGCATGCTCCCCCATTGATCCGGGGATCAATTCAGTCCGCACCCGCAGTTCTGCCAGCAGAGAATAGACTGCCCCCGACATGGCAAACCTCGACCCCTCCCTCTCCCACAATTGCGGCCGGAAGAAGTGTAGAAGGGTCGCCAATAGATCCGTTCCTCTCCTCTCTTCATTCAATTCTCACTTCGCAATTACAATCCCTGACTCCCCTACTCACATCGCCACCTCCAGAACTTGCGGCGGCAAAGTTGGCGAGGGACAAACTACTCGTGAAAACCCAAAAGACCTATTTCCGCCGTGCATCAGTTTCAGCGTTACAAGCAGAGCTACAAGCCGCCGAAGAGCGCGTACGACAGATTGAGCATAGCGTAGTCACACAATTCCTGGGTGTGCTTGAAGGGATTGTTGAGGGCGTCAAGGATGGTTGTGAGACGGCGATGGCAGCCGAGAATGCGGCTTATCAGGAGTGGGAACAAGGGAGGCAAGGGTTGGACGGGGGTTTAGAATGCCCGCCGTTGGAGATTGTGACAGAAGCGAGGCCAAAACTAGTCGCCCAGACGACTTCTAGGGAAACAATTGTTCATTTCACTCGACCGCTGCTACCACCACCATCACCAGCAGCAGCAGCAGCAGCAGCAGCAGCACCTCCACAGGTGGAATCACCACTGCCGTCCCCCCAACTCTCAAAATTGTCGCCATCACCACGTCCAAGCTCTTCTCCCACATTATCGGCTACTACATCCATCTCATCCTCAACCGCCACCTCCCCATCATCATCGAGCCCGATATCGCGTGGCCGCGGCCGCCTCCGTGGTGGCACTTTCGGCTATGAAGCCTGTACATGTGAAAACACTTCCGATCACGATTGCGCTAACGAAGCCTGGCCGTGGGACCCCTTGGTGTTGAAAGTGGGCGATGTGGAAATGAGAATGATCTAGTTTTCTTTTGTGGTGTTTACTTTTGTAGCATTGTTTGTTTGTTTGTCTTTTAGTTTCTTCCTGGTTTTGTGTGAGGGCGTTCTGGGTGGTTTTGGGTCTGTTTTATTTTAGTGACCCCTGGTGGGCGGCGGCGCTCGGCAACTAGGGGTAGTTTTTTTTTCTTTTCTTTTTTCTTTTTACTTTTCTCTTTCCAATATCTTGTAAATAGTCTGACAGATGTACGTAAAACTATCCATGGCATGATACCAATATCGTATTATGAATCCAACACCCTACCTGCTATTTTCCCGGGTGATCGCTCGTGCGTTGATGCTGCCCCTGAAGACTCCTGATCATTAGCGTTGATGGCCTCGGACCTGTTGTCATACAGCTCCGGTACTGTAGTATGGCCCTCGCAATAGGCGTTACGAACATGCAATATTCGAGTGTCGGTGCTAAGGGTATTTGTATATCCCATTTCGTTCATTCGGCCATCGGCACCCCCTGAGGATACAAAAGCTCGAGAGTGTTTTGCTGACTTTCAAAAATGTTGGCAGACCCTTTCTGATCATGAGAAATCACTCGTATCAAGCTTTGATTCCGTCGGGATAAAGTGAAGAGCGGTGTGATAAACAAAGTAACATATGGCGCAATAGAGGTCTAGGGCGACGCTATAAAAGGGAGTGATTTACGTAGCAAGAGTACGGAGGAAGAAGGCATCGTTAGCAACCGGAGAGGTTAATTCATAAGGGCATCTGGAGGCCACAAGCGAGATAATGCGATCTATATGGGGGAGGGGGGGGGGGACTAAGGCAAACTTCCTTGCTGGCTTCTCTGGAGTAGTGGTGGTGATGACGAATGTAGAATTACCCTGAGGAGTTTTGTCTGGTTAAGCGTTCCGATATCCCCTTGGGCGATCCATCCCAGACATGAATTCCACTTATCATTTCGGAAACAAACTGGAGCTGTGGTTGAGAGGTTAGAATCTCGAAACGGTGCTGTGGATGTTGTGGGGATGGCATTTAACTGGCCGGTAACGAGTACAGCGGAGAGAGGGAGTCTGCGCTGTTGTCATAAGCAGCCTCGAATACAGGAAGAGGGGCGACGCTCAAAACTCTCGCTTCAAGATACCAGGTACTAACTCTCCTGCGTATAATCTACTACCGGTAGTTTGGATGCAATACCCATGATCAGGAACAGTGGTGCCATTTATGATTTTGTTGGGTTACATAGGTATGATGTATGATGTATGATAGCAACAAGTGCTCAAAGTGTTGTGGTCCTGGGGGTTTCAAAGTCCTCACAGGTCGTCTACTTTTGAGCCGGCTACGTGGGATAGTATCAAAGCCAGGGGAAATTAACAAAGTCTTCCTGTATAACTAAGCAGCCTTTTGTTAATCTTTTGATTATCGTTCCCCTCCTTCTGGGTTTCATCAGAACATCACTCGCCGAGGAAACCGCACAGGACTAGGCGATGGCAACTCTATCATGGACCAACAATAATCCGAGGCCAAATCGTCTGTGAGAGCTTCGTGGGGTTGTGGCCAAAGGCCGGAGGAAATAAGGTATCCGCCAGGTCCCATCAAAATCCACATACAGTGATGAGGTACAGTAGAGAGAGGTGGGTTTTTTTTTTTGGCGACCAAACTACTCTAGGAGCCCGTAAAAAGAAAGAAAAAAAAAAAGGGTTCTAGGCTCATCTCAGTGTGATCTTCTTGCACTTGCTAGAAACCTGTCCTTGATATCTTACTCTTGTGGAGTTTCTCGATCGCTAGAGGGTGGGGAGGGGATCCCGGAATTGGTCGATGAATTCTTGAACTATGTCTCGTTAGCACCCTCCAGAACCTTGAATTGTTGGTTGGAATATCCCTTTCTGATATGTACGATACCTTCTACACACGTCTTCGAGTGCGGTAGAGTTGCCTCCATAATATAGAGCTGTCCGGGTTTACTTACCTTGCTAACCTATCATAGTTTGATCAATTGATCGAGTATGCGATACTGTTCTCATCCACCTTTCTCCTGCCGTTTATACTGCTTCCACGTGTTTCTCTTTCTGCTGCTATTGTACATTACAAATTTTCTGAATAAGTAGTGGGTCTCCCTGACCCTCTTCAACAGACAGTCAAGTCCTTCGGTATCTTTCTCTCTCGCTCTCTGAAAGCCTCCTGTAGACGGCTCAATCGTCAGGGTTTAAAAAGATGAATTACCTGTCTGTAGCCGGGTGATTATGGGATAGCATGGGTAAAGATTGGCACAATGGGTAGGTTTTCACCCTATTAAAAAGGAGCAATTGAGGGGGCCGCACCTGCCCGGATCCGAGGGTTCTTGTAGAACTGGTTCTCAGTGCGTGTCTCTCCCTGCTACTATACATTCCACTAGGGGCAGCACTGAAAGGATTGTTTTCAGTACCGCGTTTTTGTGCGCTACAGTGTAACAAGAGCCGCTATAGTTATGGAAAGATCTTGGCACCTGCTATGCTAAAATCCTTACGGGAATAGCGAAATACTCATGTAAAAGTCCTACATTACAATGTCTAGAGGTCAATTTTTCCCCTTTGACCTTGATACTATCCATACCCTTCCACAGGAATTCTCTATGAGCCTGAGAGTTCTATAGCTACTCGAGTAGGATCAATTACTTGGATACTCTAGAGTCTGCAACATCCCTCTTCGAGGACTCATCTACCATGCACTAGAAGGCTGCCTTTTGTGTTTGCGCGGCCTCCCGATTGGTTGAGAGCTGTGCCTCTAACCCTCCATTACTTTTTGCATTTGCATTGCAATCAGTTCACTCGACCGACCAGCTTTATCTCTGGCTATCAACCTTATAGTGTATTCCTGCTAGTCAATTCTGCATATGAATATTTATTGAGATTAAAGCTTCCCAAGAGAATGAGGATAAATAATCTTTATTTTTTTGTTCTGAATATCTGTCAGATACCCCGTTGCATTGGGTGATATCCGTTGAAATTTGGCCTTCCGGGATAGCGAGGTGCCACTGCACTTTTATTGCTGCCGTTTGGTATGCTTCCGTAGGGGTTCCAGGACACTAACACAGCCACCCTCATTTCAGTTAGACCCCAAGAGCCTCAAAAAATTGCCCATGCTAATTTCCTCCTCCTCCTCATCATCAACGGCTTTACCGGTAGTCTCCCTGACAACAATTTCCCTGTCCTTAGTGGGATTACAGGATCTATGGGTCTGCTCGGGTGGTTCTCGTGCTTAGGCTATGGGTTTTGTATATGGGCTATATACCGCCCTACCGGTTCCGAAGTCGAATTAGCTATGGAATTAAGATTTAGACAACGGTGCGGAGTCTTCTCGCGGTATCTATATGGGTAATTGAATTTCCCTTTGATTCCTTATATTTGAGACAATATCATTCCACTTTACCCCATTTCACCAGCGGGTCTCTAGGACCAGATTTAAGGACATCTCAACCAAACACTGAAACTACCGGTATCCCAGATACTTATTATTACAGGATGTCGATTCAGGAAGCCATTGATATCTAGAGAGAAAGCTATTTGTAGGAACAGCCAGACAGTTAGGTGCTATGGAAATTCAAAGTATAGTACTTATGATACCAATAAAAGCTCTTTCGATTCGCTATCTATCCCCCCTCAGGAGGCTAATCACAGGACCAGGAGACAAGTTTCTTGAGAGGGATAAGTGCGTTCCTGACTCGGTATAGCCTGGGCGCTTTGGCTACTGTAGGTTGAATCCCGTCAACCGCCGTAGTTTTTCGCAATTCCGCCGACTTACAAGTGCCAGGGATGTCTTCGTACTGTACAAGACAGGGTTTGTTTTGCGGGTTAACCTAAATTAACTGCACGAAAACTTTATCCCTGACACTTGTACTCGGGGGTTGCAAAAAGTCGGGCGCACCCCATATACGGTAACTAGGGTTTTCCCCCATACAAACCCGTTTTGTGGCTTTTTTTTGTATGGCGGCAAAAAGTCGGGCGCGCCCCAGAATAGGAAATAAACCAAGACTTTTTGTGACACCGCGCCCAACTTACCCTTGTACCCGAGTACAAATATGATACCGAGATGACCTTTTTTTTTTTTTTTTTTTTTTTTTTTAATACCAGCAGACCCTCAGATTTTTCCTATAATACCATCCAGGTTTCAGCACTTAAAAGTGCTAACCCAACGCGTTTTGTCCGATTTGTGTTTCCTTGCTTAGAAGTTGATGACTTATTTTTTTGGCTGTGGGTGAAAGGTTGAGTTTGTCTAGTGCAAAAACATTCATGGTACAAGTACTCGTACAAGTATCATAGTCTAAGGGAGGGCCCCGGATTGGATTGGCTGGTGCAGAATTTTTTTTTCTTTTTCGTTTTTACACTTGGCAGGCTTGTGGGTCGGCTGCCGGGCGTTTGTTGAAACGCGGGTTACCTTGCTTCACCCCGCTTACGGTGCCTGTGCTTTTGCGCTCGAGTGTACTACTGGTACATTGGTGGGGGGGGAGCCGCCCAGAGAACGGATAACGGGGGATCTACGGTATTATGTGATGTACCGTAGCTAAGCTTTCTCCGTAGGATCAGAGGGGTTTGACCTGGGTTCAAGGGTTGGAGTACTGCCCAGTACCAAAGCGGCGGATAGAGGCAAGCTGATGTGCTCAAATTTGACTCGAGATTTATGGAATCTGAACCTACCGTAGAAAGGCTGCTTGGCTGCGATGGTATGGCATCAACCAACTATCTGGCATACACTAGCCTAAGGTGTAATAGATAAAGGTGGAATACTGATCTATAGGTAGGCAGGGTACCGCTAATGGACTTCTTGAAACACTAAACTAGCTTACCATACGCAGCGACAAGCACAGCTTTCGAGACCAATGCATCGCACGCAATGTCTAGCTAAGCTTCCATGGGTTCCCATAGCCGGCGCTCGAGAAAACAAAAACCCATCCAGCCGAGGAATTCCAGGAATAGAGTCATCCAAAAGGGACCTGGCTCTTCGCATCAAGGATGAATTTCCAGTTGCCTCCCGAGATGAAACGTCAAAGAGGGAGATTCACAGCCCCCATCTTCCACAGAGCCACCCCAAAGTACGAGATTACGATGTGGTGAGGGTTCTACCTTTGAACTCGATTCATCTGGCCGCTCTGGCGTGGGCTGAGAAGCAAGCAAAGTAGCATGTACTATACTCACAAAGTAAATAACCACATGAGGCTCGTTCTCATGGAATTGTGGAGATCTTTTTTCTCCCTCCTCGCGACCACAATGTGCGATACCGTGAAGAATTCCATAGTCGGATACCGGCATTCGAGCATCCTGGCTGCCGGTACTCCGATAGCCACCACTTGAGCGGGGGCGCCTACCGTTTACTGCCCTTCTGGTTCTTCTGGCATCATGCATTCACACTTCCCTTTGCTGCCAAGGCGCTACAACAAATGTGTGGGGGCGAACTTACTTATCAACTGCCTACCCCCAAGGCTGAAGCATCATGTATGCCTGAGGGAGGTTTGATCCTAATACCAGTGGTTCCATCCATTTGTGCACTAGGGGGGCAGGCTCCGGCTTTCTAAGGATTACATGTAAGTTCATTTCTTCATTCTCTACTATCATTCACTTAACCTTGCTTGTTTAATTTTCCTTCCCACTTACTCTTTCACTCTTTCACTTTCTTACATGCTGCCCTTTTGTCCGCAAGCTTTTGTTTACAGTTCTTTTGTAAGCCCGCTTTCCCCCCCTGTTCTCCGAGTTTCCCCTTCTGTTTTGTAGCTTTGAAGGAAGCTCACGATAGTATCATAGTCTCTGAACTAGACTCGGGAACCTCCATTCGTCTGGTTACTTTCATTGGAAAGATGGTGGTATAGATATACCTCTGATATTTGAGCACACATTCATTCACCCGAAAAAAAGGTATCCACCTCCTTGCTACCCTCTCCTCGGTTTTCAACCGTTTATTCATAACGCTAAACTCCGATAGTTGAGCATTCTGTAGAACAGAATGCAAGTCCATTGTCGTCTTTCGTTTACCGATATTTTAATATATGCTTTTATTTTTAGCGCCATTTTCGCTTGTTTGATCGATGGAGCCCCGACATATGGTGGAAATGCGAAGTTGAACCGAGGGGGTATTATGAAGCCATTAATTGGAAGGGTTGCTGCGGAGAGTGTGTTAGTCTCAGAGGCTAAAGAGACGCCGGTTGAGGAGACCTTTGTGAAAGGGGTTGCGAAAAAGACACCCGCCGAAAAGGCGCCTGCGGATACTTCTGTTAGAGAGCAACCCGGTTCCCCCATTATATCAAAAGCTACCCCTCCGGCCGCGGTGACACCAAAACGAAGACAGATACAGGGCTCGGGAGCCACAGGGATCCGGAAAACGCAAGCTGCAAGTGTGATAGAAAAGCCAGGAGCTTCTCAAGTTCGGAAAGCAATTCCGGCAGGTGCAAAACAAAAGCCTAAGGCTGCACGTGAAGGGGAAAAGGTATCAACGAATATATTGCAAGATTCCGGAGACTCACAAATATTTCTGTTCTCCATACCAGTGGTGAGCCCTACAAAGATTATTGAGCCAGCTAGTGAAGGACAAGTTGATGCAGGGGCAGCCACTGAGTGGGTACCTACTTTTGCCTCACAGGAGCCGACAACGAAAACCACTGGACCAAGTTCCTCCACTTTGGTAGCTTCTGCCCTGTTCATAGTGAAGCGGGCCTCGATGGCTCCTACTTGGGCGGTTTCGCCGACTTGTGATATCAAACCCACCTCAGCTTCTAACGTGCATGCTATAAGTGTTTTAGCGTCTACTAAGACGGATACGTTGATCGCATCCAAGCCGAGTGAGAATAGCGCCACCAAGCCTACTACCGCAATCGAGACAGGCACTTCTACAGTCTCACTCGCAGTCCCTCATGCTGCTTCGGTACCTTCTAAAAGCCCTACCCCGCTCGGGGCTAGTACTCTGAACACGGATCTCCCCGTGCCATCAGTTGTATCAACTTTGCCATCTCCACCCGTATCCACATATTCAGAAGCCTCCAAGACAGTGACTTCAACATCGACGGTTAGCTTAGCTGTTGTTACTTCGAGCCATTCTACCACTTCTCAGGGACTCCTTTCACCCGGGGCATCTCGCGCTTCTGCAAGCCCGACGGGGGCACCCAAGCTATCTGCCCCAACGGAGAGTTCAAGCGCTACTCCTCTTACCACTACCAAAGTTCCGGTTTCGTCATCAATGACCGTAAATGTATCCGCTTCGACTAAGCCAACCTCCGAGCCCACCAGCGCTCTGTCGCTACCACCCACCAATGGGAATTCCACGAGCACTAGAGCCGGTGATGTTTCCACTACTCCCACCCCAAAACAGGATACCCCGAACAATAAGCCAACCACATCCAGATCCCCAACTTCGGATATCAATACTTTATCCAAAGGCGGAACTCCGAATTCTTCTTCTATCACGGAGACTGACGGCAACCCTACCTCACAGCCTACTAGCAAATCACAGGACTCAACTCCCCATCGGAAAGTTCCCACAGAGAATTCGCAACCCTCACAGTCACCAACTATCACTCGTCTTACTAAACCTGCTCCGAAGCTGTCTGGGAGCAATACCACGGTGTCTAGCACCTCACAGTCCCAAGTCCCGGAGACAGCCATGGCTACCAGCAAACTCCCGGAAACTTCCACTCAATCTATACCCTCAATTACACAAGTACGTATCAACTAAAACTAGCATTACCAGAGCACAGGCTGACGCGAGAAGACTCCTGTGCAAGCTGAGGAATCGCAAATCCTACCCGGCCCGATCTCGACCAAGGTGAACGCTACAGAAGAGAGCTCTACCGGGTTTCCAGGAGGAAAGCGACTACCAGGTGGGACTACCAATGCAGAGGCTCTAAGTACGACCTCTACATTGTCGGGATTGCGTAGGCCTCCCACTCGCAAAACAGAAACCCCTACAACTCCTGCTCCAACATCCGCCAATGCACCTGGAACCACAGCAGCCCCCGGGGCAATTCCAACTAGATCAGAGGTTTCTAGGGCATCCGCAAGTAATCCCGCAACCCCAGAGACTCCTTTTCCAGGTGCCGCGTCTGTGACCGTGGGCACCCCTTCTGAGACTACTTCTTCTGCCGCCGAGATGACTTTAAAAATTTCACTCACCGATTCATCGGTGGGCACGTCAGTTGGAATTCCGACGACAACGTTTAGGGGAATAGAGACGCCCGCCCGGCTGACTACATCCGTTCCTTTGGTACCAACTCCATCGGGAACTACTACTCCTCCAATACCAGAGAATACCTCTAAGGGATCGAACTCATCTGTAAACGCTACCAATAGGCCCGAGGGGTCAGGACACCCGCCTCTAAGTGTAACATCTATCGGCGCCGCCGTCGGAATCCCGAAAAATAAGCCTACGGGGTCAGGATCTCCGTCTCCACCTTTGTTTCGATCTCCATCCCCGCCCCAAAGTGCAAGGACTACTTTCACCACAACCGGGATCACAGCTAATAGTTCCAAAACTTTTGAGGCCACTAGTCAAGAAACCACTTCCAAGTCATTCCCGACAACAGCCCGAACGTTCGAAAGAAGCAAGCCCGAAGAGTCTACAACCTCGGAAACTCCTTTGCCATCTCCCCCGACAAACCCCCCAGTGCAGCCAACATCTTCGCTTAAATCTTCGTCGACCATCAGGGTCAACACTACTGCTGAGGTTCGAGAAACCCCTTCTACGGTGCCCGGAACCCTAAGAGTTCCAAACAGCGCTAGCGCACTAAGCAGTCAAGCAACGACTTTGGGAATGGCCTCGAGTGTCGAAACTTCTAGCGTGACTAGTACTACTCCCAGAACCGCGGGAACAAGTGTCACTGCGAGCTTTCCCAGGGCATCAGATAACACTTCAGCAACGTCGACTCCAACTGTTCGCGTCTCTGAAACCACATCCATATCGAGTAGTACCCCTACAACCACCACCACCACCACCATGAGAACAATCGCTAGAGGAGGGACCACCTCCAATAATACTACTAGAGAGCCAATCACGCCACCATTTAGAACCTCAAATACAAGCATTACCACTACCCCACCCTCACTTATATTCCCCACAATCTCACAGACAACGTCTAGCACTGGTGTACCGAAACCAACACCCGCAATCGCCACACCCACCACCGCTACTCCCACACCGCTAACCACAAGCCCAAGCAGTAACCTCCAAGCCCCGCATTCGATTAGCAGTATACCCTCCACTACACCGGCAACATCGCAAACCCCAACCTCAGCAGCAACCTCATCCGGGGTTACAGAGCCCTTCAAGCCAATAACCTCCCCGCGGATCTTCATCACAATTTCCACCCACACCACAACAAACCCCATATCAACCCCCTATTCATCCTTCTCCCCCTTCTCCCCCCCCTCCTCCCCCCGGAGAGTAACGGGCACCTCATTAGCAAGTATCAAACAACCCTCGCCCCTCGTAACAACAGCAGCAGCAGCAGCAACAACAACAACATCGTCTTCGCAATCACAGAACCCTGCAACCGCCGTCACACCACAGAAAAGTAGCGGTGGTATTCCCGATAGCCCCCGAACTACCGTTGGCTCTGGCCTCGATCCGCAGGGGAACCCTGTCCCGCTCTTCCAGTTCGAGCGACATATCAAACAACCATTTACTGGGAACGGGGGACTACCCGACGGGGGGTTGGTAGCAAAAAACGATGGAGGAGGAGGGAGGGTGAGGGCCAAGGGATCCTTGTGGTGGTTCGGCGGTCTATCGGTGGTCATAGTTGGAGTGATTTTTTGACCTCATTCCATTCACCCGTTCATTCATTCATCCATATTTTGTGGTTATAATAGGAAGGCGGAGGGGGGGGATATGATAACTTTTTTCACCCAATCCATATTTTCACTTTTATTCCGTTTCAGGGTAGATATTCTCTCCACTGTACTATCATAGTACCACAGTTATTTACAGCACCCTTACGATAAATTCTCCCATTAATTAATTAATACATCACCCATCCATCCTGCAAAAGCACATAAAAATAATCGTCATCACTATCACAGATGAGCACAATAAACGACCCACCTACCCCCCATCCTAATCCATTCATCCATCCCTTCACAAGCACCCGAAAACCTAGCAAGCAGGCGAGTGACCGAATCCTTATTGTATGATAATATTATCGTACAAATCATTTATCATACCAACCCTCATTGCGATGCCCTGCCCCGACAGACGCACAGCAATCGCGCATCACCGCCGGGCATTGATACGATATAGTGTGCAAAGCGTTCTAAACTGTGTATGATATCATACCAATGCGGGTGGGTGCACCCTATGAAATCCCTGAATATTATCATCATCACTATTTTTCAAAGGGCACAGGACTCTCTGAACGTGCAGCATATAGGGTTTTTTTAAAAAGCCTCCAAGGTTCAATCCTCATTCATAATAATAATATTATTATTATTTAGGTATTTTTTTATATTAAATTTATTTTTAATTTTGGGTAATTTTTCAATAATTATGATACCATGTAAATTAATCGGAATATCATACAAGTATTACCGAATCCAGTTCTGTCATCTGAGATGGATATCTAGATGTGAGCAATAATCAAAAAATAATATTGTACATAAATTACTCGTATCAATTCAGAATTGAAACATTGGACTTCTGAAAAAAAATGAAAAAATGAAAAAAAAAAAAC
>QFET01011160.1:0-10177 GCA_003316355.1 Tuber calosporum | reverse complement strand
AGGATACAGGGAGCGGGAGAACGATTGGGAGGGGGGTGGGTGGGTAAAGCAAGTCCTAGAGTGAATGGGGTGCGGTAGATAGTCTAGTGATCAGATACAAGAGTAAATTGATGGTGGGGCAGGAAAAATGTTAGACCGACCGTTGCCCCACCACTTGGTAAACTATTCGAAAGAGCCTCGCCTTCCAAAAAGTGCGTCATGACCCGTGACCTCATGGTGCTGGATTCTGGAAGCGTAGACAGCGAATACCGGTATGATAATTATCGTATCTCTGCCATCTGAGATATCATAGTAGTAGATGGGCTCTCGATAGCTATCATTCTATATACTGTACTGGATTGCATCGAAACCTCCTGAAATACCCTTGGAAATATTTAACCTAGGCTCTTCTTTCCTGAGGTATCATATGATACGATACTGGAATCGATAGCAAGTGATCAATTTTCGGGGATGGGTGATACTCCATGAAGCCGATCCCTTGTCAGAAAAAACAATCCCTCTGGGCTCCCCCCACCCAAAATCGTAGTATCATACAAAAGCGTATATTTATAGGGATTATGGGACTCGCACTATATGTGCAAATATCCCTTCCTCTCCTCTCGTTATGGTAGGATCCTTTACCGTAGTTCGCCCGGGAAATTCCCTGACCCGATATTCTGATTTTCTGTGGCCGCCTACCCCCGCAGCAGGGCCAGTTTTCTTTAACATTGTCTCTTCCCCCCCCAAAATTATCCCCCTCCCCACGCTGCATACCTTGCGGATTGTCGGTACCGTTATTTCCCTAAGAGCTTCTCTACAATATTCTATGTTATGGCTCATATCACTCGATGCACCAACTTCCCGTCCTGCACTACCACTACGGTACCCCACACCACAAGCTCCGGGCTCATATCCCCCAACTAATACCTTCATCTTGTTGTGGGAGACTTGCCAGCGACATACTCGAGTAGATGCTGCTTCATGTTTGCAGAGCTTGGCAGCTTCGGGGGTATCGAAAAAAGACTTCTGCTGTGCCGTGGACCAAGGATTTGCATGAATAAGCCTCCTCTTAACCACTCCCATATTCAGTAAGTCGATTTCCCAAAGAACCTGGAGGCGAGTATATCGGTCACACCATATAACAACCCAACTGCTGTTGGGCTCAGTTTTCGTCACGATTCACACACCACATGAAGGGAATTGAATGTCGCACTACAATAACAGGACTTGATAGAATTTAAAATTCTATAATTCTAACCTACGCAGCCACACCTTCAGCCCAAATAGCTCCCAATTTCACCGCAAAGCCCATTTCAACAAACCAAGGTCACCAAAGCCTAGGCCTTGTTCTTAGAAGTCTGCCAGATGGTAATCGCGAAAGGGAAGCTGAATCCAGTGACTGCCCAAGAATGTTAGCAATTCTACAGAACATCCCTCGTTCAATTAGGTAAGACGAACCGCAGAAGGCGATGAAACGCAGGTAAAAGAAGCGGGTATGAGGGTTGAAAGGAAGGTTGCTCCTAGGTCCCTCGGGGTAGTGGTAACCACCGAGGCGAGTGGGAGTGGCGTGCAGGCCGCGGCGAGCCATAAGGTAGGGAGCCTGGGCACTGGCAAAAACCGAACGGAATGCAGTTCTCTGAAGCATCTATAATTTGAGGCAGAGTTTGAGTGAAAGAGGCGGCAAAATGTATTCAACAAGGGAGCGGGGGGATATTATGGAGCCGCATGATCTACGGCAACAAGCAGCAAATAGTTTTAAGCGGGCGAGTGAAGCGAAGACAATTCAGAAAGCGGGCGGACTCACGATTTGGGTGGAGATGGGTGTAGCCAACAAGGTAGTTGGGAGAGGAAGCTAGCGATTGTAGAGAAGGAAGGTTTCTTGTTGAAGAAGGGCAGACGATGACCGGGAAGTTGTGCGATATCCACACGCTCAATGTAGATTTGGGTTTCAGTAGGCGTTCTGGAAGCTGCGCATGACATGTGTTTATCCTAGACTTTTTTCTCTTTCTACGGTAACCAATTATAACGTCACTTATGATCACACTCCCGTAACCTTTCATCCTTTCTCCTTTCTCTGTGACCTTTTTCGTAAGAATTTTAATCGTAACCCAACCATAACTCTTCCTTCTCACCACCCTCTGACCCACCTCTTAGATTCGGGAGATCAGAAAACCCCGCCGACCGTGACTTTCAAACGGGATCACATAAGCCTTGTCTGGACCCGACCTTATTTCGGTGACATTTCCAACCCTGCCAGTCCTGTGCCAAGACAGGAAACAAGAAAAAAGCACCCACCGCTGCCCCCCCAGCGCAGAAACCGGAGCTCTTATTTTAACGAGCTCCTACCATCCTCCACTCTTTGAACCAAATACCCCTTGACTCCCGACTCAAACACAAACGTTTCTCACTACAAGAGTCGCCCCCCTCCTACCCTTACACCTTAATTCCTACTTGCCTTAACCACAATGTACGGCGATCAGGAACTGTTTGATGTCTTTGAGGCTGGGAACCTCAAGAATGACGCCCGCCCACCAAAACCAAAGAAAGATCGCTCCGAGCGGAAAAAAAGACTCGCAAACGGCAGCGGTCGCCCGCAGGAGAACGACGACGATTCTGTAATGGCAGATTCGCGAGTTGATGCCATGTCGTTGGATTCTGTTCCCGCCTCGGGGGAAAAAAAGGGAACAACTATCTCACCCGGAAACCCACCGTTAGCGAAACGTCAACGTCGGGAGCCAGGCGCAGACCCTATTGCTACGGATGCTTTCGAGATTGATGCGGTGAGGGAGGTTCCTGCGTCAAGTGGGCTAACCTCCCAAGATACGGAAGGAAAATCCATCATCATCTCCCACCAGGTCCGCCATCAGGTTTCTCTTCCCACCGAGTACCAATACAAACCGATCGAGAATCACATATTTGCTGATCCTCCAGCAAGAGCATATGGCTTTACCCTAGACCCTTTCCAGAAGACATCAGTGGCTGCGATCGAGCGTGGAGAGAGCGTGTTGGTTAGTGCGCATACTAGTGCCGGAAAAACTGTTGTGGCAGAATATGCAATTGCGCAGAGTCTGCGGGACAACCAGCGGGTTATATACACGAGTCCAATCAAAGCTCTAAGTAATCAGAAATACCGGGAGTTCAGCGCAGAGTTTGGAGATGTCGGGTTAATGACCGGAGATATTACTATAAATCCAAATGCAACTTGTTTGGTTATGACAACTGAGGTACTTCAACTAAGCAATCATGGATAGAGAAGCCGACCGGCCCGCTAACAGATATAAAGATCTTGAGGTCTATGCTTTATAGGGGTTCGGAGGTCATGAGAGAAGTTCAATGGGTTATATTTGATGAAATCCATTATATGCGGGATAAGGGTTCGATATCGCCTTCCCACATAACACTGTAATATATGCTGACTGCTCCTAGCCCGTGGTGTTGTCTGGGAAGAAACAATTATCCTTTTGCCAGACAAGGTGAGATATGTCTTTTTATCCGCGACAATTCCTAATGCCATGCAATTTGCCGAATGGATCTGCAAAACTCACAACCAGCCATGTCACGTGGTTTACACTGATTTCCGCCCAACGCCTCTTCAAACATACCTTTTCCCCGCTGGCGCAGATGGGATGCATCTCGTGGTAGACGAGAAGAGCGTTTTCAGAGAGGACAACTTTCAAAAGGCCATGAGTTTTATTGCTGAAAGGCAAGGGGATAGCTCTGGCGATATCAATGGGCGAAAAGGCAGAGGAAGGGGTGACCGAAAACATAAAACCAACACTGGGGGAAACAAGGGTGCGAGATCCTCGCCCCGTTGGTCTCAAGATGCTAATCATAATTTTACAGGCGGTCCTTCCGATATCTATAAGATTGTCAAAATGATCATGATCAAAAATTATAATCCTGTAATTGTGTTCTCTTTTAGTAAGCGGGAGTGCGAGAGTCTTGCGCTTCAAATGAGTTCTCTCGCATTCAATGACGACGCTGAGAAGGACATGGTGGGAAAGGTATTTGGCAACGCTATTAGCTCGTTATCCGTGGAGGACAGAGGGCTTTCCCAAATCCAACATGTTCTACCTCTATTGCGTCGAGGTATCGGTATTCACCATTCAGGACTGCTCCCCATTCTGAAAGAGGTCATCGAAATTCTTTTCCAAGAAGGTCTTATCAAAGTCCTATTTGCAACTGAAACTTTCTCAATTGGACTCAACATGCCTGCTAAAACCGTTGTATTTACAAATGTCAGAAAATTTGACGGCAAAGAGCAAAGATGGGTGTCGCCCTCAGAGTTTGTTCAAATGTCGGGCCGTGCAGGGCGTCGTGGACTAGATGACCGTGGTATTGTCATCCTGATGTTGGATCAGACTTTAGAGCCTGCCACTGCTCGGGAGATCGTCAAAGGAGAACAGGATAAGCTTAATTCGGCATTCTACTTGGGTTACAACATGATTCTCAATCTCATGAGGGTTGAAGGGATATCACCTGAATATATGTTGGACAAGTGTTTCTTTCAGTTCCAAAATCATGCAGGCGTTGCAGGGCTTGAAAAGGGTCGGTTATTTTCTGCCTAATCGCAATTGGTCCATGCTAACCATGCTACAGAATTGAGCGAGCTTGAGGCTGAGAAAGTGAATACGGTTATCGAAGACGAGTCGACCGTTCGAGAGTATCATGACCTGCGGCAGAAACTTGATGGCTACACTAAAGAAATGCGCCAAGTGATTAATCATCCTAACTACTGTCTACAGTTCATGCAGCCGGGGAGGCTCGTAAAAGTAAAGTATCTCAATTATGATTTTGGATGGGGCGCTGTCGTCAACTACACGAAGAGACTTCGTTCAAAGGTGCGTATCGGACATCATCCCTTTTGCGACCCTAGATTCTAACATACTATAGAGTGGGGAAGACTTTTCGCCCCAGGAATCTTTTGTCGTCGATGTCCTCCTAAACATTGCCTCTGACACCTCATCTTTCACTCGGCCCGGTCAGGAACTTCCCACAGGAGTGAGGCCCCCGAGCGAAGGTGATCACGGCAAAATGGAGGTTGTGCCTGTCTTGCTTTCTTGTTTAGATGGGATCTCTGGCCTCCGCATTTTCCTCCCCAAGGACATGAAATCACAAGAGCAGAGGAATAGTGCCAGAAAAAATCTCGATGAAGTAAAACGGCGATTCCCAGACGGTGTCTCACCCCTTGATCCTATTGAAAATATGGGCATTGTTGACGATTCTTTCAAGAACCTTCTACGTGTAAGTCTCTAATCCCTCACCTGCTCTCCATATCGCTGACACAGCCCTAGAAAATCGAGGTTCTCGAATCGCGTTTGCTCTCTAACCCTCTCCATAACTCCCCTAGATTGAAAGTCCTATATAACCTTTACAATCACAAAGTTGAATTGCAAGAGAAGATTAAGGCAGTAAAGAAAAAGATAACTCTTGCGCATTCAACAATGCAACTAGAAGAACTCAAGCACCGCCAGCGTGTGCTTAGACGGCTCGGTTTTATTGACGAATTGGGCGTTATTCAGCTTAAAGCCCGGTATGTCCCCCTTCCCCTCCGATCGCTCTTCACTCTGCTAACAAACTTTCAGTGTCGCATGTGAGATTAGCTCTGGTGACGAACTTCTCATCAGCGAGCTTCTTTTCAACCGGGTTTTCAATGAGCTCTCACCCGAACAAACCGCTGCGCTCCTCTCCTGTTTCGTGTTTGAAGAAAAGTCGAACACTGAAACCAGGCTAAAGCCTGAGCTTGAGAAGCCATACAAGGAACTTCTAACCCAGGCTAAGCTCATAGCAAAGATCTCTATCGAAAGCAAGCTCCCTCTTGTTGAAGAAGAATATTGCCAAAAGTTTAAAAACCAACTCATGGAAGTCGTCTATGCTTGGACTCAAGGCGAGTCCTTTGCCGCCATCTGTAAGATGACTGATGTGTATGAGGGGAGCCTGATTAGAATGTTCAGACGCCTCGAAGAACTCTTGAGACAGATGATAATGGCTGCCAAGGCCATGGGCAGTGAAGAGTTGGAGAAAAAGTTTGAGGATTCGATGAGTAAAATCAGACGAGGTATAGTCTCTTTATTCTACTATCATACCTCTTCCAAAATTAACACATCGCTGACCTCCGAATGCTGCAGACATTGTCAATTCTGGTTCACTCTACCTATAAACTGAACCTTGGTTGCCACGCATATACAAGACCTGTCTTCTCTTCCCCTTGGTTCATTTTCTCCCTCATCCTCTCCTCAGAAACTGGGCCGGGCTCGTTCCCCTTCATTCCCTAGCCTCCTCTTCCTTGATTCTTCTGATTTTTTAATGTTCGACGTAGAATGCTTCCCACCTTTTAGATGGACTGATTACAAAGACGCAATTACGTAAAAGGCAATTGGACTTTCTTATTTTCATCGAAGCGGTAGACGGAATGGAATGGATATGGTGCTGCCACTGTAAAATAATACTCTTATTGTCTGTTATTTAGCTAATCTTATGAAAAATGGGATGGGATTATCCGTAATTGAGTTTGCAATGTTACCGTGGCGTAGGAGACAGAGGGCAGAAAGAATATCGATTGCTCCGATGATTTGGGTCAGCTAAGGGGTTTCTAGTGCACCTCTAGTTATGGTTTGCTACAATCGTCCAGGGCAATTGGTCTCCCTTGGGTTTTATGCAGTTCAAGTTATTTATACCGTAAATACAAAACTAGCGGTCCTCTCAAGACCTCGAATATCGTATTGCTTGTCCTACCATCCGTGTACAAAAACAATAGTCATAAAAAATAGTCCAGACAAGACCACCAGGATGAATATTGCTTATCCTATGTAAGCTGAGAAAACTTATATTTGTATTTGTTCTTGTATATTATAAGTATTATAAGAGGTGGTTTTAAAAGAACGCCTCTTTATTACTGTAGAATGGGTGTAGATTTATTACCCAATGACGGTGCCAAGGTTCCCACCAGTGTCAAGGACGCTATGCGCCCTTAAAAGTAGTTGGCACTCCCTAGGAGTGCCAGACACATCAATGATACAAATGACTCAACAAAAGAACCATGGTAACATAACTGTTGATGCTACTCTTTGCACATCCACCACTCAACATCATAGAAATCATGCAAAGTGAAACCTAGAGTAACATTGAGTCTGAAATCCAGCAAGTACTGGTTACTGCAAAGGATGAAAGAAAAAAATCCAAATAATGTGCCTTTGGCTGGGAAGCACAACCTACCAGAACAACATTGGTGTATAGGCTGGAGAGGCAGTATAGGACAGGAGGAGAGAGAGGCATCAAACAAAAGAATAGCTGCCAAGCAAGAACTAGCCCTTTGACTAGTCATTTTCATCAGATACACTTTAGTATCATATAAGGAAACAAAGGACTTTAAATGTGGAACAGGAGAGGTCATAGGACACTGATTAGTTGCAAGACTGGTTTTGCGATACCAAGTGATTGTCGAGGAAAAAGGCATACAAAGCAAAAAAAGTTCAGAACTTCTATGAGACCAGTTTTAGGATAGCCTTAGGAGAGACCAATGGGCTATAACAAGAAACTAGAAATACCTACTTAAAGTGGCCAGTTCAAGTAAAAGTAAATTAATTATGGTAATTGAAATGATTGACAGTAACAGTGAGGTCCTTCCCAAATAGTTATTGTCCCTGGTGCCCTGCATATAGAGGATTGGAATATCAAAACTGAGATTACCAATACCTTTCCTTGTTAAAGTTACCATTTCAGAATTTTTCAATAATCATAATACTTTGCAGTCACTTTATCATTTGAGGATTTTTGTACTTGGCATCAACAGGGTATATGATAAATGGTAATTTGAGGTGGTTACAACTCTTACACTACCTAGGAATTCATTACATTTCCTGTTTAAAACAAGATTATCCTTGTAGCCTACTCCCAAGTATCATGAGAATCCCAAAGGGACTCTGAAGAGACAATTAGGATAGGGGGAGGAGTGCTGATGGATAGGTTTTACATAGACAAGGTAAAAAGGTATGAAACTAATAGAGTGACCATTCAACTTGTAGTATTAAAGATGATTGTCCTGTGAGGCTTGAGAGTCCGAATCCTTAAGGGATTGCACGCTCTTTAAATACAAAAGATTGTAGCTAGGAAAACTTTACAAAAGTGCAAACATCCTGTCCAACAAATATGCTAACAGAGGCAGCATAACAAGAAAACCATATTCCGAAGACAGAGGGTTAAAAGTGACAGGATAAAGCTAACAAAATATATAATGGAATCCAAACAAGTAGGAACAAGTGATCGCTAATACTATTCAAATCCACAATGTATTGTAGGAGAATAGCGATACCCAAATGGGTAGAACTATGGAGAGGGTAGTGATAAGCAAAACAAGGAATAAATAACCAGTTAGGGAGTTATAACCATGTAGGAAGTCACAAGCGAATAGTAGTGCTTCAATGGTATAAATCAAAATAAGTAATAACCAACAGCAAGTCTGTAGTAATAGTAGAAATATAGTAGGATTCCCTTACAGTTTCCCATGTGCTTCAATCATTGTCCTACCTTCAAGGCATGTATAAAATTGTAGTGCAAGGGCTTGAGGTTTATATTTGTTCTGTATGCCTTTAGGGGCTCCATGGGGTCGGTATTGAGTAATTGCAGTAGCGTTCTGTGTCCTCAAGTATGATGCACACCGCATACAATACGTCCTACAGGTTTTGCAAAATGTAATGCCTTATGTAATCAAGTTTTCATATTTGGCCCTATAATAATCTGTCTTTGACCAATAGTTCAATATGATCATTTCGTGTATGACATCATAATTGTGATCTACACTTCAAAACTTGTATTACATTCTGAATAAATAATATAACCAGGACAGCCAATGTCAAATATTTCTCACCTTTTATAATCACAAGGTCTACTTCTTCCCTACCTAAATTTATTTATACCTTTCCCTATTTTGATAATTCGAGTCATTGGATGGATATTTAAAAAGATCCTGAAATCTAGCTCCCTGAGCCTGCTAGTTCAGTGCTCCAGGGAGGAGTTAATCCAAGTACAAAAAGATCTTGAGAGAGGTGGGAACGTCTCTGGCACGTCCGTATTGCTGTAAGTTACATAATAACCTAACATATCTAAAATCTCATATTGATATAGTACAACTAAGTACTGCAAACTGTATAGAATTGAAATCAACTACCATGCACACCAACAGCTAATGCATTACGTGTCCGCAAATACCAGCAAAAACATTCTGCAGCCATACCAGCTGTTAGTTCACAGCCAAAAGGAGATGAAAATCCAGACCTTGATCACATTCAAATCAACCAGCGTGTTGAACTGAAAGTGGATTATCGTGCTTGGCCAAGAAGAAGAATGTTTATCAATAAGCCTTGCCTACTTCACCTGCAAATACTCTTTGATGCATTGAAAGCAATAGCAAAAAAGGGCTCTAATCATCGCACAAAATCAGGAAATAAGCTAACTAGACTGCACTTCATTTGGCACTATCAGGTGTATTTATATTTAAAACTAAAAATGAAGCAAGAGCAGCAAGCATTAAAGGAATGGGGAAAATCTCTTGAGTTTATGGCTAGACTCGAATCACGAAAAGACCTTGCTAGAAAGGTTGCACAGTGTGGTGGATGGGGGCGAAGAGGTGAAGAAAGAATTCAGGCACATGAGATTGTATGGGTCAAAAAGCGCAATATACCAAAACCAGGTTATGGAATGAAACAATAACTTTTATCTCTCTTAGATGATGCTGATACAGTGCTTGCCATCGGGCAGTATATTCAGACAGTCGATGACAGTATGTCCTTTTTACTTGTGTCGAGTGTGAAGACTTTAGAATATCTGTGTTAAGGTTCGACTATCTATATCGCGCAACCGGCAACGATATATGATTCCGTCTATCAAGACACTTGCTCACTACTATTGCGACTACTCCAAGTCCAATAGTTTTCCTGAGCACTTGATAGAAGAATCCGACAGTCAACTTTAACTAGAGGTCGCTAGAGGGAGAGCGGAATGAAGGTTTGATTTGATAAAGTTATAGATAGGAAATAACAAAGATGGTTGCGTGAAGAGCTATCTACCTGTCCCCCTATGGGTCCTTATATAGGCCTCTTCCCGCAACCCTAAACCTTATGGCTGTGCAAGTGCGCAGCCAAATGAAACTCATACATCATATGACCTTCTAAGTGCGAAGGTCATCTGCACTAATAATAAC
>QFET01011158.1:0-16455 GCA_003316355.1 Tuber calosporum | reverse complement strand
GGGGGTGGAGGTTGAGGGGTAGGGGTTGGGAGGAAATTGAGGGGTTAGAGGAAGATGGCGATTGGGGAGGGTCATGAAAGTGTTTGAGTGTTTGGTGGTGGATCTGCTGTTAGAGTAGTTGAGAAAAAAGTTGTGATTTACTTTCTACTTGCAATTCGGCTCTGATGGACAAAAAATCAGATTTTGGGATAGGGGTGACCATCTTCGTATCCTTTCCAAAAGCTGCTGGCCCCCCCCTCAATTCTCATATCGGTGTTAGATCAGCCACCATATGCCATTCATTGCTTTAACTCCTTTGTTCTTTCGCTACTCTCCAAAGATCCCACACCCGAAATGACTACCTTCCGCCCTCTAACTTATTTGTGGGTTGGCCAACGTCTAATGCTACCAGGAACAAAAAAAACAGAGCACATTCACGACTCGCGAGGACCCCCTCTAGGCCATCACCATGGATCCCACCCTGAGCATCAGATACATATCCAACAAATGAATAACCCCACAATTCTTACGGTATCCCTCAAGGTGTTCTCCACGGCACTCGTACATCTCCCAACTACTATAGCACAATTAGCCCCGATACCATAAACAATACTAAAAATCCCAAGCCCCCCATTGCCATGACACCCGCAAACAATCCTAATCCTAACCTCTCCATCGCCTACTGGCCCCGCGCAGCCCAATCGGGTACGTTATCACTTCCCAAACCACATCTAACCTGGGCTGTACTGGTGGGTGAGTATCATATTTTCTAGCATCTCCCGGTTCAGTGCCGTTAGCCTTCCATATCAATGCCGGACCGGCCGTTAGACGCTGGTCCGTTATGAGTGAGGGGGCAAGACACAGCTTGTCAGGGGAATTGACAAAGGGAAAAGGATAAATGCTCGTTGAACCAGATAGCGGGAGGTTTAGATATATATGAAATTCTCGTAAACCCTCCCCTCCCATTCTCATTTGGGGCAAACCTGATAGGTTGGGCCTCCTAGCAGCCCCTCAAGGAACAATCCCTAAAGAGGTGAAAGACATGTTCACGAGGGTAAGGAGGATAAAAGGAGACTATTCCCAAAATTGGACCTCAGTAGCACTGTAGGAAATGATACATCGCCCAGTACAAGCCTATATTAAGCCTACCGCCTATAGCGACGAAGATGAAGACATACATGAGGGGTCGGCCACACGTACGCCTACCGAATATACCGCTAGAGGTGATAATACCACCCACGCAATTTGCCGAAAACATAGTTGATGATGGTTATATAGCGTCTTTCTTTTATTCCTTGAAATAGTCAACCCTTTGCCTCACCCAACTGCTCCAGACTCTCCCCTCCCCCATCTCACGATACCTGATGAAATACCTAAAACCCTGTTATCCAGGATAACGGCAGGGCCTGACTGTATATAAATTCTGCCATTGACATTTCCTCCCAAGGCCAGCCAACCCAGTATACCTATAGACAACACAACAATCAAAATGTTTCCTCCACGCCCCTGGCTTTTTCCGAGAGCTTTGAGGAGTCGAAGGCATTGCACGGTTCAGCGAGGTATCCGGCTTAGTGTGTGTGATAGGGGATATGGTAGCAGGGTACAACTATATTGTATATCTATATTATAGTATCCATAAATTGGTAGAGAGTCTAGCTTTCCGGAGCCAGATCGTATAAGCCCTTCAGGGGTTTATGGCAATAGTAGTACAAATACAGTAGCAAAAAGCCTTTAGAGATATTGTGGAAATAAATGTGATCAATACAGGCAGAATTTTTTAGCGATACAGGTCCCAGGCTTTGCTGTGGCTTTACTGTGTGTTTAATATGGCTTTAATGTCTCGGCTCCAAGATTTTAAGCTCAATATCATATAAAATATAGATTGTTGGCCGGTATTTATACCACGATGAGATGTCAGACAATTCCGTACTAATAATGTAGTGTAGTGCCTTAGATTCGACCTCACGGTTTGCGGATGAACGGAGAGGGATGATTGCCCTTTTTAAAAAAAAAAAAAAAAAAACTGGGTGGAATAGGGACTCTCTGGGAAATGGTTATACAGCACAAAATGACCAATCGCCTTCAGGATACCGTACGAGTATTTTTGGCCCAGCCCAACAATTTAACGCCTACGAGTAAAGGCAAGGCAACTCAGTGCTCAGTAAGGGGGAATAGGGAAAGAATATGAAGAAAGAAAAAAAAAAACTGATGCGCCAAACCCGGATTGAACGGGTGACCTTCAGATTACCCCGAGTTTTGGTAAACTAAAGAAGCGAGTACTTCAGTCTGACGCTCTCCCAACTGAGCTATTAGCACATATATATTTCTAATAGGGTTTTTGGGCAACTGATTTTGTGCTTGCATCAATTGAGCATCTCCTGGCAGTTAGTATTGATTGATATAGGCTTTGAAAGTGAATATTTGAAATTTAATACTGTTTTAATTTTTAGATAGATAAAGAATACAAGTTTTGAGCTAACATATTCAGGGATGCTGTGGATGAATACCTATGTATAGATCAGATATTTTTATTGCTGGTTAACAACAAAGATTTGAATAACACAATTATATTTGCCCTTCAGAGTTAGGTGCAGATTTGGGAAAAGTGGTAAACTGGTACCTGTATTATGTGTACATGTTCTGGTACCTCTATTCCCACTCTCGTTAGCCTTTCCTTTGTCAGATTACATTCATTTGATTTGATTTCTTTTGTATTTGATTTCCTTAGCGGAATCTCATGATTCTGGCGTTGTTATTACTGTATGCTTTAGAGGATCAGGAGGATTGTGCCCCAGGAGTTCCAAAGGAAGGAACAGGTCATGTATACCAGTGGTATGATAGAGGCAGTGTTGTAGGAAAGCCCCAGGCTTTCCAAGACTCCGGCAGGGCCACAGGATTCCGGTAGCTGTACACTCACCAGTAATGATAGTGGCTGCGGGTTTCCAGAGCCTCAGCTCTTGCAGGAGAGATTTCATGTATTTAAGAGTAGTCTCCTGGATAGCAGGAGACATCAGACTTTAGACAGATGCCTAGACAGTGAATACCCTAGGGTGAATGGCGATTCTATTGTTCCCCTTCGTTCTATAAACCAGTCTATTGTACTCCCCTTGTCTTCACCTATCAGCAGGTCTCCCTTAGACACGGATGCGAAAGCAGGCTACCGCTTAGACTCAATTGTATAACGGTTCACACAGGCTAGCGCCTGTTACATTTTTTTCACCTCAGCAGGTGATATCTGGTTCTCAGGATTGAGAAAGGGGGCAGGATTGATCACCCTCACCCTTCCCTCTTCTTGATAACTAGTTAGAAGCAGGAGCGGCAGGGAGAGACTTCCGGCTCAGGTGCTACATTTATCATTACAGACAGAAGAAGTCAGACAACTAGGTCTGGAAGGATATCGATACCTCCCTGCAGACTTGGGAATAACCCAGATACACACCCAGAAGGAGAAGGTGACGATGCACTTATACCTAAACAAAGTTTCCTACAACCAGGAGACCTTGATACAGACTCAGAAGAGGACCTTACAGTATAGCAAATCGTCCAACGGGAAAGCCAGAGAACAGAAACATCTCAGGAATCGAGACCAAGAACCAGAAGCATCTTGGAAACAGTCTTTGGAATCCTACCACACTCTGCAGTACCCTTAAGAAGTGAGACACCACCTGGCGGATTTCCAGACTCCCCAGGACCCTCTAGACTACCACCAGTACCTCAGGGAAAAGGGAAAGAACCAGAAACTCCCAGACAGCCGCCAGCACCTCGGCCAGTGTAACATGTATACATGTTCCGGTACCTCTAGATTCCGGCGCCCTGATTACTGTATGCTTTGGAGGATTGGCAGATTGTGCCTCAGGAGTTCCAAGGGAAGGAACAGGTCATGTATACCGGCGGTAGGATAGAGGCAGTGTTGTGGGAAAGCCCTAGGCTTTCCAGGACTCCGGCAGGGCCACAGGATTCCGGTAGCTGTACACTCACCGGTAATGATAGTGGCTGCGGGTTTCCAGAGCCCCAACCTTTGCAGGAAAGATTTCATGTATTTAAGAGTGGTCTCCTGGCTAGCAGGAGACATGAGACTTGAGACAGATGCCTAAACAGTAAATACACTTGGTTGAACGGCAATCCTATTGTTCCCCTTCGCTCTATAAACCATTCTATTGTACTCTCCTTGTCTTCGCCTCTCAGCAGGTCTCCCTTAGACAGCAAAGCGATAGCAGGCTACCGCTTAGGCTCTATTGTATAACCGTTCAGACAGGCTAGTGCCTGTTACAGCCAGCATCTTGGACGATGGCTGACGCTCCAGACCAACCCAGGAAACCTAAGATCAAGCTTCCACAACCATCCAAGTTTAGTGGAGAAGGTGAAGATCTACACCCAGACAAACTCAAGTGCTGGTTTAGGGAGGTTAAGAAGTACTTATCCAAGTATGATGTCCTTGATGACACTCAGGATATAGTGGACTAGTATGGCACCTATACAGAAAAGCGAGCACATAGTGCCTACCTCAACCTCATGCATGAGTTTGAAGATAACTAACCCTCCCTCCAAGAATTCAAGAACCGCTTTAAGCAGCTTTTTGAAGCATTAACCAACACAGATGACCTGTACCATAAATGGCAGATGATACAACAGTCCTCAAGAGGCAAGCCAGTAAGAATTTCCAAGATTGCAGGAGAACTAGAAGACCTAAGAGAAACACTACCTAGAGACTCAATATCAGACTATGCACAAAGACAATACTTTTTGGATGCCATGGATCCCAGGCTCAGAAGAAATGTGGAACCACAGATAAGAGAAACCAATACCTGGAATCAAGTTGTCCAACTGTCAGAGAGATATGATGCAACAATGTTCAAGACAGGAGCCTACGGGAGTAGCGGCAGCACCTCCAGTACCTCTGGAAATAAGTCAAACAAAGCTAAGAACTCTCCACAACAAACCAGCAACAAGCTAGCAGGAAAAGGCAAAGTTCCAGCGAGAAAATCACCTCTCCTATGCATAAGAAGCCAAGCAAGCAGGAAATGGATCGACGCAAGAGAGAAGGAGCTTGTTACTACTGTGGAGAAGCAGGACATATGGCAAATGATTGTCCAAAGAAGGAAATCAAGTCCAATCATGTTACTGTCACCCAGGGCACCCGCGATAGCGATGAAGAGCACTATGAGGCAGAGAGTGATAACAGAAAAGAGTTAGATGGAAGGAATACCATCATAACCTACAAGACTACTGTTGGCGTCACCAAGGAAGCGGCCAGGCCATTCCAAGCATTAGAATTCACAATGCTAGTCAACAAGAAACTCGCCAGGGTCTTAGCAGATAAAGGAACAATTGGCTGTACCCTAATCAGCAATCGCTTTGTCACAACAAACAATATCCCTTATACCAATAAGAAGATGCCTACAATGCTCAAAATGGTTGTCAAGGGATCTAGATCAAGCAGCAATCACACCTGCATCACAGATATCGTAATTGGAAGCATGAAGGTACCGAAGGCACACATGAGTGTAACTCCAGTATCAGACTATGATATTCTACTTAGTATGGATGACCTCATATGCTTTGGAGCAGTCATAGACTGCTTGAAAAATACCCTCTACTTCACTGACCACAAAGTCAGAGTAAACTGCAATGGGAATTGCACTTAGCCTCAATCAACAATGGCTAAACAGGAAGATATACCAGATTGCCTCAAGATGTTCCCTAAGGTTTTTGTCACTAAATACCTGACACCCTACCACCTTTGCGGCACTTTAACCACCAGACCATGATCAAGGACCCAGACCTTTATGTCATGATGCCAACCTTCAAGACCCTTGAAAAATTGATCCTTAGGTTCAAGGCATGGATAGAGAAGCAAATCATGGTTGGGATACTCTATAGATCACAGACTCCTGGAGGCGCTAGCAAGATCATTTAAGGGAAACTTGATGGCAGGATAAGACCATTAGTGGACCTTCACTACTGGAATAAGAACACTAAGAAGGATGAAGCCTCAATCCCTAATCAGCAGCTCATAATCAACACTATAGGCAGAGGCAAATTCCGAAGCAAGATAGACCTCAGTGATGCCTACTTTCAGACTAGGGTTGAGCCTGAGGATGAGAAGTATAACACTATCAAGACACCCTTAAGAGGCTTCGACTGCAAAGTAATGCTGCAAGGAGACACAAATGCACCAGGAACTTTGATGAGAGTCATAGAAGATACACTAACAGAACACTTAGGAGTCTTTGTATGGGTATACATAGACAATATGCTGATATATAGCAATACACACCAAAGCCATATCAAGCATATCTGTAACGGAATCCTATTATGTTTCTACTATTACTACTGACTTGATGTTGGTTATTACTTATTTGGGTTTATACCAGATAACCACTACTATTTGGTTGTCCCTTCCTACTTGGTTATGACTTCCTAACTGATTAGTCTTTCCTTCTTTCGCTTATCACTACCCCTTCTTGCTTCTACCCATTTAGGTATCGCTATCCTCCTGCTATACCTACTGAATTTGTATAGTAGTAGCAATCTCTTGTTGCTTCCTGTTTGGATTCCATTACTTGTTTTGTTAGCTCTATCCTGTCGCTTTTAACACTCTGATTTTGGAATATGGTTACCTTGTTATGCTCCCTCTGTTAGCATGTTGTTGGACATGATGTTTGCGCTTTTGTTTAGTTTTCCTAGCTACAATCTTTGGTATTTAAAGAGCCTGCAATCCCTTAAGGATTTGGACTCTCAAGCCTCACAGGACTATCATCTTTGATACTACAAGTTGAACGGTTACTCTATCAGTCCCATACCTTTTACCTTGTCTATTGAAAACCTATCCATTGACGCTTCTCCCCCTATCCTAATAGTATCTTCAGAGTCCCTTTGGGATTCTCGAGATACTAGGGAGTAGGTTATATTTTTTGACCTAGACTCAAGTATACCTTTGATCTTCAGCAGAGAACTGATCACCCTTCGCCTACATTGACCCTGCAGTACTAGTACACCTCCCTGTTTCCAAGAAGGCCTTCAGCATACTCCTGGCAAGACCAGCTCACCCTAGCTAGCAACCATTTCGCTTCCTAGAGATACCAGAAGGCACTTCATTAGAGGATCGGTGGCATCCTCCTCAGGACCCCAAAGTCAAGTACCAGTACCCCTACGTGCACCACCATCTGAGGACTCAGAACTATCTTCAGTACATAGCAGTAGCAGCGAAGAAGAAGACCAAGACCAAGCCAAAGACCACGCCCAAGTCCAAGCTCCAGACCAAGTCCAAGACCAAGCCCAAGTCCAAGAACAAGTCCAAGAACAGTGCCACCAAGAAGTCCAATCAAAGAAAGAACCAAGCTCAGAATCAGAATCAGATTCCGGACCAGAGGACGCTCCAGGACCAGCACCCCTAGCTTCGCCACCTAGACCACCCAGTATACTAAGAGAACCCAGAGAACCAAGCCCTGCACCAGACGATTTACCTAGCCAACCAAGACCACCTAGTCCACCAAGTCCACCAAGCAATCCAAGCCCAGCACCCATCGCTATGTCAGTCCCCCCAGAGCGAAATCATTGTCCTAAATAGCCAGCACTATTTACATTCACAAGAGAAGGAAAAGATCGAGACCCATTGAGAATCAACTCATGGTTCAACACAGTCCATCGATACATCGCCAGCTTTGGCATAACTGACGATGCCCCTGAAGCCCTGCAATACTATGGAGCCTATTGTAGAGAAAAAACCCGCGATAAATTTACCCAATATGAAGCTTCCCAAGGAGACCACACAGTTGCTGGACTCAAACAGAAATTCGAGCACTACTTCCTTCCTTCCACATCCACTGATACCATCTATGAACAGTGGCTACAAGTCAAGTAAACTACAGGCGGAAAAACAGCACAGATTACCGACACTGTAATCAGACTTGAAACCTTGAGAGACAGTCTCTCCCATGGAACAATTTCCGACTATTCCGTGAACCAGAGACTCCTAGATGCCAAGGATATCAAACTGAAGCGAGAAGTGAAACCACACATTACTTCAGATACCTCCTTTGACAAGCTAGTGGAGATAGCGGAAAAGCGAGATGCAATTGCCCACTCTACAGGACTCTATGGAAATCGTCAAGGAAATGCAATATCCAATGCAGTTTCCCAACCAGCACCTAAGCACCCCCAGAACACCACCCAGCGAAATCAACCAAGGTTCTCCCACAACACCTCTCAATATCCAAGAGTATCCCACGCTGAGAAGGATCAGCACAGGAGAGACAATGACTGTTACTATTGTGGAAAACATGGACACCACTCTGATTACTGCTTTGAGAAGAAGAAGCATAGGAGTACCAAGCAGTGAGGAAATGGAGGCCCTAGCGGATCCAGGAGACCCCAGAATGTCAGGAGAACATACTACACCCAGGAAGACGATCCCCATGTGAAGGAATCAGTCACAGGTACTACAAACCATGCAGGACCTAGTGGAACTCAATCCCAAGCCCTCGAAGCATACATCACAGTCAATGGCCACAAAGCAAAGGCACTATTCGATATAGAAACTACAGGAGACAACTTGATATCAGAAAGGTTTGTCACCACCCACCAAATCCCTACCAGAGACCTCGAGACCTCTGTCAACCTGAAGATGACAGTTAAAGGATAACGCTCAGCAATCAACTATGTCTCAAAGCCTGTCATACAGATTAACAAGGAAAGCGGCGATATCTCTGAAGCCCTAGTCTGTTCCCTGAACAACTATGATATCTTCCTAGGAATGCATTACCTTACTGCACATCATGCTGTTATAGATTGCGGAAAATCTATTATCACCTTCCCTGACAAAGGAATCACCTTGACCTGTAAGAAAGCAACCCATGCACGATTTTCAGCAATGAATGAAGCAGATACCCCTGACTTCATATCCGAGTTTCCTACAGTATTCCCAGGCAAGAAGATAACGGAATTAACACCCTTGAGAGATGTCAACCACCACATCCAGCTGTAGGACACAATTTCAGACCACAATCCAAGTTTCTTCACATTCCCTGTCAAGATCATGCCAGCATACAGAGCATTGATCGAGGACTGGAAAGTTAATGGAATCATTTACCCAAGCAAGGCACACAACCTAGTCAACATATTCCCAAAGCTAAAACCCTATGGCGAAATCACACTGCTTGCAGACCTTGTACCCAGGAAAGATATTACTATCAAGGACCATGGAGTGATTCCCAACCAAGCCATGATACTCAGAACTGTTGCCAGAGCAAAGTTCAGATCCACCATTGACCTAGCAAACTGGTACTTCCAAAATCGAGTTCTCCCTAGCGATGAGAAATACAACACCATTAAGACACCATTTGGATCTTTTGCATTTAGAGTTATGTTGCAAGGAGATGCTAACGCCCCTGCTACAGCTATGAGAGTTATAGAGTTTGTCCTAGATGGATTTATTGGAAAATTGGTTTGGGCATACATGGATGACATTACCATCTACTCAGAAACAGTTGAGGACCATATTTCGCACATCAGATCAGTCTTGGGAAGACTGAAGCTGCATCAAATCAAAGCATCGCCAGCCAAGTGCAAATTCTTCGCCACCAAGCTCTCACTCCTAGGACATGTTATAGATGAGAAAGGAATTCATGCAAACCCTGAAAAAATTCGATCGATCCAAGACTGGCCCATACCATAATCGAAAAAGGATGTTCAGACCTTTATTGGAGTTGTGATATATCATGCACAGTTCCTTCCACACCTTGCCTCCACCACTGCTCCACCCTCGGACCTAATCTCATAAGATGTGTTTGAATTGCGACTCCTGAATGAGGAAGCCTTCAAACAGGTTAAGCGCCTGGCCAAGCAGACAATTCCGCTCCGCCCCATCTCATATGAGACATCAGCTGATCCAATATACCTCTATACTGACGCCTCTAAGGTTGGATCAGGAGTATGGGTTGGCCAAGGGCCCTCCCTAAAGAAAGGATACCCTGCCGCATTCCACAGCATGAAGTTTACAATAAGTTAGCTGCACTACCCTGTCTATGAATTGGAACTTTTGGCGATTGTGGATGCCTTTGAGGCATTCCATCCGATTCTATATGGCACCAAGTTCACTGTTGTGTCTGACAACAAGGCACTATCCTTTTTCCTGAAGCAGACTGACCTACCTTACCGCCAAACTAGCTGGCGCATGTTCCTGCAATCTTATGATTTCGATATCAAACACAGACCTGGCAAAGACAATGTCCTTGCAGATGCACTATCAAGGATCTATGAAGACACCCCAGCTGAAGAAGACCAAATACTAGAAGACCTTACACAGAAGAAGCATATAAAGACACCATCCTCCGCCATGTACAGTGTATCAAGACACTACCTCAAAATCGCCCATGCTCTAGACCCTTCTTCTGCCCTCACTCTTCAAGTAACATCTCGCATTCTTACCCGTGAACAACACTCCATTTGGAACTCACATCATGGCACCAGCTCAAACCCCTCCAGCTCCCAAGAAGCGAGTCACTACTCAGATTCTGTTGAACAAGCCATGGACAAAGCAGCAGATACCCTCGAGCTTGCAACCAATGCCATACAAGGTTGTGAAATTGTCGAAACCTCCTCCTATCTCAGCAACCCTCAAGAGCCATCCCCAGCCATAGTACTTATTGAGAGGGCTAAAGCTCAACTGTCAGTCCTTGCGTCGAGAATTAACAATTCTCCAGGAGATATGGACCAACCACTGCATCCAAATGCTATCACCAACTGCTTAAAACGAGTCCATGATGCTATCACCCAATTGGAATCCCTTGCAGTCACCACCTCCGGATATATCGCCCCCAGCAGCACACCTATGAACCTGACCCTCAGCCTACACCAATCTCTCCTCGACCCTCAGTCAATGAACTGGACCGATTTCTTGAATCTAATAGACACAGAGCCATGCACTGGAGTGCCTGTGTCTGGGACGAATGCCAAACACACATGAATGAGAAGAATACAGGATACTTTCCATCAGGATCTTGCGATATTCCAGGACCCTTGCCTCTCTACTCTTCCTCCAACTTTGTCTTCCCTCATCATCCCAAGAGCAGAGCAGAACACGGATAGGCTGTTCCTCCTCCCGTCGACGATGATGATGGCTATCTAGTCTTTCATACAGTCATTGATAATGGCAAAGAAAGAAACATACCAGATTTCGACCAAGGATGGGACCTACCTACCTCAGAAGCACCTGTCGATTATGAGGACTGCTTCTTTTATCTGCCCTCTTCACAGCTTGACCTTCGCGCTTTTCAGCTTACCAACTAAATGAAAGGAAAGTGGTACTCCTGCATTCGAAATGCTACCCAGAAGGACCCTCTCCTTGATGTTGTAACCATGGCTATCAACCACCCTGACTGGCTCTTATATGATGGAGTTCTCGTCAGAAAGGGGAAGGATGATAGTTGAGACTGTCGTTATATCCCCTATGAAGCAAGCTATCAAGGTGCTAACTTTAGAAGCGAAATTGTGCGCATTACTCATGAATAAATAGCACATATGGGTTGGCAGAAATGTTTTGAATATGCTTCAAGACACTTCTACTGGCTCTCCATGAGGAACGATTTCAAAGACTATGTCCGCTGATGCCACCTATGCCAGCTCAACAAGCAGCCTACCACTGTGCCTCAAGGATCAGTCACCCTCCTCCCTGTCCCCAGGCAGCCATTCTCGTCCCTTGCCATTGACTTTGCAGGACCATTCCCTAGCGATTCCAAGCTTGAACTCATTATGGTTGTCTTGGATCGATTCAGTGGCTTTACCTATCTCATACCAGTCTCCCAGAACATCACAGCTATCGAAACAGCACACACCCTCATTGAATGAGTTTTATCCATTCATAGTTTCCCTACCTCCCTAGTCTCTGCCTGAGACCCCAAGTTTACCTCACACTTTTGGACATAGCTTATGGCGAATCTCAATGTTGATTTCAACATAGCTACAGCTTACCATCACCAGACCAAGGGACAGACTGAGCGTTGAATCAGAACTGTTCGCCAATGCCTTAGGAACTATGTTAACCCTAAAGGAACCAAGTGGGTTCGCAACCTACCTCATGTCCAGACTGCAATCAATGCAGCTCCCTGTGATAGCACAGAACTCTCACCCTTCGAAATCACCTTTGGCAGACTACCAAACCTCCTACCCAGCGTTAGGGTTATCCCCACTTCAGTACCAGCCGTAGACGAGATTGCCTCACAGATCATGAAAAATCAACAACTGGCCAGAGATGCGCACAGGAAGGCCAGAGCACGCCAAACCACCTCCAGCAAAAACAGAAGAAAGGATGGACCCCCAATCATCCCTAACGAAACTGAAATTATCCTCAAGTCTGCACCCTATATCTATAAGGTTGTACAAAATCACTAGCTAGTTGGACCATTTTAGGACCCTTCTTAGTGACCGAAGGACCTGATAGAAATAACAACTACAAACTCATACTCCCCCCAGTGATGGCAGGAATCCACCCATGGATCCATCGCAGCCATCTTCGCATTTACCTAAGACCCAACCCCTTCGCCTTCCCAGGAACACCTGAACACATATCCAAAGAACCTGTCACCATCGATGCCAGTGGACAAGAGCAATGGGAAATCAAAAAGATACTCTAAGATCGAATCTATCGCAGAAAAAGACAGTTCTTGATCCATTGGAAAGGCTATGACGAAATCGAAGCAACATGGGAACCCCTCTACAACCTAGAAGGCGCCAGCACCCTCATCAGATCCTACTGGTTCGATACCTACAATGAATATATACCTTTTCAGACTCCCTTGGTCCCATGGCGAGACTTTCTCTGCCTGGACACTTCAGAAACCAGACTATGCCCCCCTCTCACCTGAGCTTGACCCTGACGGATTTTGGAAACCTCTCCAAGACTCAAACTACTCAGAATCCGATACCAGCACAACACTCTCCACCTTGGATGAATCTGAGATGGAAGGCTAGCTGCTTCATGGTATTGTCTTCGCTACTATGGGGCTTATAAAGGTATAAGGTACTGACACCAGTGATGGATATATGTTTACTGATTAAGTATATGTTTTGAAATTGAGTGGAATGCTCCAAAGGCGGGTTGGTCATTAAGCCCTTTAGGATATTCCTTCATTATTTGTTTGTTTTATTTCTTTTAAGAGGAATGTAACGGAATCCTATTATGGTTCTACTATCACTACTGACTTGATGTTGGTTATTACTTATATGGGTTTATACCTGATAAGCGCTACTATTTGGTTGTTCCTTCCTGTTGGAAAAAATACGTTATCACATTCTATGTAGTCATGTGTGTATTTGAGTCATGTAACACATACACATATGACTAGTCACATGTATGGCTGGATTTCACGTGATACGGAGATGGGTATATATATTTCGGGTTTTCTCCTCCTGTATCCTACAAGCCGTCCCTACGCCCACATGCCTTCATGGGCCTTGACCGCTTCACAGCTCGGCGAATTCACCAAATGCGCGCAGGCAAGAGCGATCTTGCCACGCAACCCTCTTGGAACGATGCCGATCGCTCTCCCGCCTGCCCTTCCTGCGACTCAGGGGACGAAATCTTGGAGCATGCAATACTCCACTGCCCCTCCAAGTCCCGAGAACGCCAGCTTTACCTTCCGAAGCTGTCTACGACGGACCATGGCTCTCCACTTTGGGCCGACCTTGACATGATCCTTGGTCTTGCCTCATACATCCGCGCCACTCACACAAACCTCCCGCCCACCATGCCAGCAGTCTTTGCTACTGCTGCCTCCTCCTCCCCCGACTATGACTCAGACTGAGCAGTTTGACTTTTCTTTCATACTTATATCTTTCCTTTCGGTTATGATTACTTTTGGGGTCATTTCATCCTATACTTTTTGAATTAGTCGCCATTGCTGGGCGCGGTGACGGTATGGTCATCACTAGGGGAGAACTTGTGTGGTTATTTTTTTGTTTTGCACCTTTGGAATTAACGTTTCATTTATGCCATAGCTAGCGCTCCATGCAGGTTCCTGTACGTTAACAGCGAATACATGAGATAATCAAAAATTCAAAATCTCCTCCTGTATTCTTACAACTCAGTAGCGCAATAGTGGAATCACAGCTTTTTAGTCTACAAGATACTGCGTTCAAATCTCAGTGCCGCCTTATTAAATATAAGAGACAACCTTTGATACGGCAATATTTTCAGGTTATGAGCCCGGGTTAGCAAGACTTCCGCTACCCAACCATATACCACTTGACAAAAACTGTTTATACACTAAAACGCTTGTACCTTACCTTCCTCACACACCTCCTCCCTCTTATCACTCTATGAGTGACGCAGACGTCTACTATAGACAACACAACCAATTTCACTGCAGTAACTGCAACAACACTCGAGTTCTCCCTAAACGTTAGACCAACCCTTGTTGCGAAAACGACACTTGGTACATAAAAAGATATCTGGCCTATCGAAAGAAGCTTCTTGCAAGAGCTACGATCATCAAAATACCAATAACAGGAAGAGAGTAAAATCAGGAAACAAATGCCACATACCTACTACGACGCACCCGATACCCAATATCCGAAATCGAAGCCAAAGCATCACATCTACCACAAGATTTAACCAGTGACGAATACCGAGGTTATTTCAACCCTACATCGATCATTGACTGTCTTAGTTGTGGGAGATTAAGACCGTTTCCCATAAGTCATCAAAAAGAAACGAACATACTCCTATTCTGTTGTGACGAATTTCGATTTCAGCTTGAGTACTTCGCAATAAAAAGGTTGTACAGTCGTAGAAATATCAGCAGAACAAACTCGTTTCCTCCCAACACCAATTTGAACAACAATAGACCTATCCCACGTTAACCGCTAAAATGTCCACCGAAGAAACCTCACCAACAGACTCCACAGTTGGACGATTGTCCCTTACCCTAATAGACTATCCAAAATTGGAAGGACAACGGGACTATCAGTCATGGGCACAAATGTGGAAAACGGCATTCACCGTATGCGGTCTATGGGATATAGTCGACGGTTCAACTGAACAACCTGAGCCAGAAGACGAAGGAACCTCCTCCTCAAAAGAGACCAAGGACTGGAATAAGCGAAATGAACTAGCAAATTTCTTCCTATACCAGGCAGCGGGTAGCTACGCAGCTGATATCACCTGCAACAACTTGGCCTCTGAGGCTTGGCAGTCACTAAGGGACCGGTTTGACAAAGAAACACCATCTACAAACCTAGTCCTTCTTGAAAACATCTTCACCAAACTCACCCCTGGAAAAACATCTCTGAACACATCTCCAACTTCGAAAACGCATGGAACCGGTTATCCCAACGATGCTCAAATGCAAAGGGCAAAAAGGCTGACGACCTCTTGACCACATTGAACACGGTAGTCCAGTCTGAAGCCACCAAAGGAGCGTTCTTCCTACTTTCGATAAAGGAGCAACATGGAGATCTATGTGATATGCTGGCTGCACGAGGAGATGACCGTTATGTAGACATAAGGGAATTCTTCGTCAGCAGAGCAGCCGAGAAAACCGAACAAAGGGAAGATGAAATAGTGCTATTCGTACCAAGGAAACAAAAAGGAACGAATTTCTGTTCATGGTGCAAAGCACGAGACAAGAAGAGTGACAACCATAACCTCAAGGACTGCCATGGTCTCAAAAGAGACAAGGAGAAAAAATATCGAAACAAGGGACCAAAATTGATAAATGTTACCGACGCTACCGTTACGTGTTGATGACCAAGTCTCAACAAATTGCAAATGAAAGCGATAGGAGGATGACTATTAGTTGGCTTTGTGATTCAGGAGCCACTGACCACATATCACCAAACGAAGGTGACTTCCTAAACCTATCACCCACAAAAGCAAATATAGTAACGGCAGATGGCAGAACTCATCAAGCAACCGGAACAGGAGACATTCAGATCCCTGTGCGACTGCTGGACGGATCCAGACATACGGTTCAACTCTGAAGAGTACTGTATGTACCATCGTTTCGATACTCCTTAGTGTCTGAATCAAGGATTGATGATGTTGGAGTAAGAGTGGAAATTGAGAAAGGAGAGAGAAGATATGTGAATGTTAAGGTTCGACTATCTATATCGCGCAACCGGCAACGATATATGATTCCGTCTATCAAGACACTTGCTCACTACTATTGCGACTACTCCAAGTCCAATAGTTTTCCTGAGCACTTGATAGAAGAATCCGATAGTCAACTTCAACTAGAGGTCGCTAGAGGGAGACCGGAAATGAAGGTTTGATTTGATAAAGTTATAGATAGGAAATAACAAAGATGGTTGCGTGAAGAGCTATCTACCTGTCCCCCTCTGGGTCCTTATATAGGCCTCTTCCCGCAACCCTAAACCTTATGGCTGTGCAAGTGCGCAGCCATGTGAAACTCATACCTCCTATGACCTTCTAAGTGCGAAGGTCATCTGCACTAATAATAACCTCATGACTCACAACTG
>QFET01011147.1:0-22611 GCA_003316355.1 Tuber calosporum | reverse complement strand
GGAATCTGCCAATAGTTTCTTAGAACACCAAGGGGCCAACTTGGTTGTCGACCCAATCGGCTTCGCGCCGTGATATCCGGCTCCGCAGAGGGCTTTCAGGATGACTTGTGTTCACGATCGGCCCAATTGCCTTCTCGTCTTCACTGCCTCTCCTTATCAACATGTTCCGATAGGCTTGCTTGCCTATGATAGGCACTCATTTGGGGTTCGGTACTATTCTCTGCGGAATAGGCCGAATACCACTACCTTCTAGGCTTCCGGAGGTTGTTTTGGTCCCTTGACTTCAACGGGATGTAACTCCGCGAGTTCTTAACGAAATCGCTTGGTTCCTTTTCCCAGGCGTAGCCTGAGATGCCCTCATATATACCCTGCGGACAGGATCCGGTCGGACGGACGGCGACGACGTATACGGTGTTACGAGAGGTGCTCCAATATTTCTTCTTTCTATGATTGTGAGCAACTGCACAAGGCGCCAGTGCTGTCGTCCGGGGCCAACGTCGGGGCCGAAGGTGGGTATTAGTCTGTGGAGTTTCAAGCCCAGAGCTCTCAAACTGCTCCTCTGGGCCCTTGTGGGAGTTATGTGCCTAACACTAACTAAGTACTGGTCCGCCTTTCCCCCGCATTCTGCACTAGTATGTATACTGTTCGACCCTGAAGATTCTCTTCCACCCACAGCTCCAGGTGGTTCCAGAGCTTTTTCTTTTCTACAAGGATTGCACAACTTCGATAGTAGATGCCTGCCCTCCTTTATTCAGATTTGACTGAGTCCGTCCTGTTCGGAACGTACCAATTATCTCTTATAATACCAAAGTGCCAACATGTTCGTTGACAATATCTGCTCCATGCTACTGGACATATCTTGGAAATTTGCTTTTTTGTTTATCTTTGTTCCTATTTGGTCCAATACCTTCTGGCCATTACTGGCTCTCCATACAAACTGGTTACAAATTGTTTATTAAACATAGAGGCATAATATAGTGGCAATAGCACATTCTTACTTAATAGTGGAGTGTCCTACTTCCTGGTCATTCACTTTCCCACTGGGATTATGTGAATCCTAATTTTAGTCTTCCTACCTTAAACACCTGTTACTTCACGAATTCTTGACGGAATTGCTTTGTGCCACCTGGATAGGATAGCCAAGAGCTCCTAATATATATCCGGGCTACAGCCTCTCGTTGGATAGACTGTAATGACATATTCTGTATTACAAAAGGTGCTCCGATTACTCAGCTAGGTATCTGAATGAGCAACCGGGCAGGGTGATAGTCTAGTTACATAGTGCAAACATGGCGGCCGGAGTGGTATGAGTTGGCTTTCTATGAATATTGTGGAACAACTCGCTACTGAATTGCACTATTATATACCCTTGTACAAAACAAGGACATTGGGCAAATAAGTGTGCAAAAAGCTTACAGGCTAAGAGATGTACCAAGTATTGTAGAGAAAGAGGTGAAAGAGGTGGTGGAAGTGGCTAAAGCTATACAGCTGATGGTTCTATACTAGAGGGTGGATCTGGTCTAGCATGGACTGTGTAGGAGCCAAACATAACCAGAGTTTCTCATTTGCAATGGTTATTAGATTCTCGGGATAAATGGTATATGACTTCATATCACTTGTAGATTTAGAGGCGTCTCCCTTTGCTAACCTCAAACCATATTGCGAAACGAGCTATCATGGCTGTAGTGGGACACAGGCATATCTCTTAAATCTCATGGTTGATGGGGTTAAAAATCCTGTTATCTGAAAATATTATCCTATATGTATGGGAGATGGGAAGTAGTTGGGTTATATCAATCCGCTACATTCAATTTGCAATATAAATTGTTAGCTACAGTCATGATAACTTAGTCTGTATTATGCAGTTAAAGAAAAAGCATTGTATTATCTGGATAAATCGAAATACCTATATTGTCCTAACCAAGACTGAGGTGATAGTGGCAAATATGGTAAGAACTCTTTTCGGAAATAGTACACTATTGGAAAGGCACTGCTGCTTTAGTTTTATCAGCTTGTATAAGGTTAACCAGCTTGTCAAAGACCATCCTGATATAGTTATCGGATGTAACTGCACCGACCCTACCTATGTTAGCTGCATTATTGCCTAGCAAACTTGTACTTCTACCTCTTCTCCCACTACACTCATAAGTACTTCACAACTGTAACCTATTCACACTCAGGTTGCTGGACGAATGAAAAAACCATCTATATCAGGCCCACACTAGTAGCTAGTAAACATCTATGACTACATTTTATATCCTACCATGCATATGCAATAACATAAATCCGGAACGTTTCTAAGTCTGGCAATATAAGGCTTTGGTGGAGAAATATCACAAGGGGAAATTTGAGGCCGCTAGAATTGATAATAGTGGAGAATATACCAGTTACGAATTTGCTAAGTTTTATACTAATGATCATATGGCTCATAAGCAAACAGCTCAGGCTTCACTCCAACGGAATCGAGTGGGTAGATGTTCCTATTGCACTTTATTGGAAGGGGGAAGATAATAATAGTTGAATATGAGCTATCGGATACCCTATGGGCATAAGCTATCTACACCACTGTGTAGGTTCATAACTGTAGCAATACTATGGATAGATTGTTTCAAGCTATTAGCTTTGGACAAACCAACAGTGTAGCCTGTCCCACTTTATTCCTTTTGGTTATCCTGACTTTCACTATCTTCCTATAATCAATGTGAGCAAGGGGTTAATTAATTGAGAAAGATGCATGGCAGTTGGCTATTAGGTAAGCAAGCAGTATCAGGTCTTGGTTGGAAAGAAGATTCTGGTTGCAAAAGATGTAAGAGTTATTAATGAACTGGAGTAAAAGCTTGGACTGGAGCTAGATTCTCAGGAATAGTATACTGGGGATGAGGATATGACCATAAGGTCACCAATAGACTTGATTGCCAAACCGCAATCTAACCTCTACAGCTTTCTTCACCACTAATTTATATATAGGTACCTATTACTCTAACCAATCTATCTTCTCAACCCTCCAATGCAATTGCTGATAAAATCATTTATGCTTAATTTCTACATAATGGATGTGTTACAGCCAGATGCCTTGATCAAGGTAAGCCTAACTCTTCCTGTGCAGGTTGTGATATCAGTCGTTTCAAACCTGGGAAATAATTGTATAGTGGAGGCCATCTAAAGACAATACCTCATGGGACGCCAAGGGGGACGCCAAGAGGGATCCAACATTGGACGCCTTGGCATTTAATACCCTTCAACAATGAGGGGTTTAGGTTTGAATCACAAAGTTAATTGAGATATTTTAAATGTGATATGGGATATTTCTATATATCATATATTAAAAGTCATATTATATTGTTATTATAGATTGGATATAATTTTAGGAGATTTTCAAATGCAAGATAATAGTGAATATAAGATTATATCAAATGTACAATGTGGGACAATTAGACAACAGGCATACTAATATGTCTGTGAGATTTATATCTTGTAGAAACAAGTTTCTATGACTTTCAGAAAGATATACCTCTCCTGTGCTATTAGCATCAATAATGGGCTCTGTTTGAAGGTAGTATTTCCTGATATGCTGTCTGGGTACTTGAGCTAGGGCTTCAGGAACCAATCTCTGCATTGATTGAAAATCATATCCACAGTTCTTACATCTGTATTGTTTTGCAGCCACCTAAAAGTATTCAAGGAAGTTAATCTCACGGTAGAAAGCAGGATAAAACAGGACCAAATGACCTGCTCTCGCAATAGCTTCCGCAATTTGTCCCTTCTGACACTGAAAGTTAGGCTGCCTTGCAAGCAGTGCTTGAGCACAGCTACTACCACCATTAAGGCATTTTGGGTTCCGTAAATGGGTTCCAGATGCAGTTATAATATTGCATTGGGAAAGAGGGTGAGTTCCAGCAGCTGGCCTTGATCCCCACTCATCCAGTACTGATTTTAATCCCTTCGGTGTTCTATCAGGTTGTACCATGGACTAGTAGTAGTCCCCATTATGATGTATTATATTAAGAACATAGGTAGTATGCATAGGCTTTACATTTATACCACCATCAGTTAGGTCCATCTTGGAGATTTGTAAAGCATCATCAGCATTTTTGCAATAGTTCTTAGAACTATCAAAATGGAATAATACCTTGCATCCAGCATATTCCACTTCAAAAGCAGGACTCGCTTTAGATTTTACTTGTTCCTATAGCTTTTCTCCATCCCACTAGATATTACCTCCACACTTTAGTATCTCACAAGCTGCTCCATCTCCCGATCTTCCAATTGGGGTCAGAAACTCTGTGACAGGAAGACCTTGGCCCATGTCTTACTTGTGTAGTGGTTGGTCATCATCATGTATCCACATAAAATGTCACCAATCGTTTGAGTTGATTGTGCACTCATCCTAGGTGACTATAATATTTGGCTCCATGTCTCCAAATAATAGCTCAGGTGTAGGTAAAGGATTTAAGGTGTCATTCCATTTCATCAATGCAGACTTCAGGTGTTGCAGAAATGATTTGAATAGGGCATGACAATAGTGCTTCACATCAACTCTCTTGTGTCCATAATTATGAACTCCTTTTTGCACTTCTATCCACTTAAATCCAAGCTGGGTTAGCCATCTGCACCAAGTTCAAGGACTAAGTCTCTTTCTAAGATCACAATTGATCCTCTCTCATATTTGAGGCAAGGCCACATTTTTGCCAACAGTTCTGTGGAATGTGATCGCTTGAGCAATTCCAAAAGCAGTGATTCTTACAATTAACTAAATGTTATCAAGACTTCGCAATCTTGTTTATATTAATGAGAAGAGGATATTACTGCTAATATATATTGAAGGAAGATTTCTTACCTTCTTTGGCGTGGGAGATATATTCACGAACTGCTAACTGTGTACTCTTATCTTCAAGCATTCAGGTAATCTTACCTTGTTTTCCCCTTCTACTAGACTTAATTACATGATGCTTAAACAAATAAGACCGCATTTCGAAAGATCTGACTAGAGGTACATGTTCTAGCTCCCTCCACATCATTTACTTAAATAGCAACTATCTTACGGCTCTTGATTTGAATGAATTCCGTCCTTATTGACAATTCTATTACTATAAGGCATAAACCTGCTTGAAGTTTAGGCCTAAAGATGTTTTGCAAGTGTTTGGCAAGTCATAACTATTGCCTTACAGCAAGGATAAATCAATTTCTTAAGATCCATGATACCTTTATTCAAAATGCGAGTCTTGTTGAACATGACACTACTACAGGGTCTAACTGGCTTGGCCAATATTTCCTAGCACCTCACAGGTCAGACTCTTTGGCTGATCATGTCACTAATTCAAGCAAAGAAACTATAGATTAGCAATAATACAAATTATTACCAAAGAGACAATTCTTTAAAAACCATACAATGTGGAGTAACACTCTCTAGAATTGCAGACCTAGAGGCTTTACGAATACACTGCCGTTTTCTCCACTGCCTGGATATTTTAGTACTGGATAGACTAGTTACTGACTTAGAGTTGCCTGAGCCTGCAGAAATGGCCCTAGAGAGGTGGACATATAGAGGAGAAGGGGAATTTGGATAGGAAGCAGGATTGGAAGATTGCTGGCTGGAACGTGCTCTTACAGGTAATTGACGGTAGCGTAGAGTACAGTATGGTGTAGCTGTAGATGGTTGCCAAAGTTGGCCTTCTTGTTGATTATTGGCATTTGTACACGCTGGGCTTGAAGCAGAAACAAGATAAAATTTTGTGAAAGGGTAGGATTGACAGAGACCAAAGGTGTAGAGGCTGAAAAAGTATTGTTTACGCGCCATTTCAGGGACCGTCGAATACTTGGAGGAGTAAAAGGGGGTTGAGATACTCGTGGGCTAATCGCTATGGCAGTATTGCAAGGGCCTGATATCATATCTGACTCTTGCTCTATGTTACTTGGTTTGACTAGATCTACGGCAGAATTGGCCTCGCGAATTCTTTGACGATATAAGCTGTTGCAGAGGGTAGAAGCCATAACTGTGCCTAATTGGTAAATAGAATTGGAAGCTGAGGGCGGCATGTAGCTGGAATTTCAAGATGGAGATTTTGTAGTTGTTGTAATTGCTGAATTTTGCATGTTTAATAATTCTATATGATTGAGGGAAAAAGATGATGGATTTTGTGCTTGTGCAGCAATTATTAAAGATAATAAGCATTGGATTGACATTTACAGACCTCCTCGTTTTGTATATTCAGATTATGTCATCCATAACCAAACTGTACAAGAGCTGACAATTAAACCTATCCTCTATGGCATATTACCCTAATTTTGACGCAGCATCCCCCATTCCATCCCTCTTGGCGTCCTCCTTGGCGTCCAACGAGGTGTTGTCTTTAGACGGACTCCACCATATTAACTACCTATTCCAAGGTTGTGACTAGTTGCCATAACACCCAGATGTTCGCCAGCTCACAATAGGGGGCACTCTAATGAGTGCCGGACAGCTCAATGTTATTAGACAGCTCTATGTCGGATTGTGGGTTACCGTAGCAACGTAGTACCAGTTTAAGGTTACTCTATAGGTTATAGAGTAATGCAAATGCTTGCAAGTAGCATAACTGTGAGATTGAGAATGTGTAAATGGTTGCAATTAACTTCACAAGAGATCAACAATATCCTTATCCATCCTGCCCCCTGTACAATTCTTTTCTCAAGGTACTAAATGCAAATGTCAAGAGAAAGTTGACCCTTCAGGCCTATAAAAAGAAATTATCTTGACTCATAGTTACTGGAGGGATGTAAAAATTTGGTTCACAAAAATAGATATACTTTGACATTATCTACTTATACAACCAATCCCATGTGGGACCCATATGGGATTTAATAAATTACAATTTATTTACAAAGTGTTCAGCTTTAATTTGACACTACTAGTATTTGGGAAATTACTAATATACACTTAGCTTCAAGTTATGCTTTCTTTCCATGTTGCTATGGTAACCCACAAAGTGACATTGAGCTGTCTAATGACATTGAGCTGTCCGGCACTCTTTAGAGTGCCCCCGGTTGTGGCAACCAGCGACAACCTTGGCACGAGTAAACCCTTAGATCCAGTATTCATAACAAGACCTGAGAAATTGTTGATTTGCCAATGGGAAGAATAACAGTAAAAAACAGTTTGGTATTCTAAGTAAAGGGATGGGTTGTAGTATAGGTTCTAAAATACCAGGCTCCCTTGTTTGTTGAAGAATTTTCTGTGGATTATAGAATTTATTAGCGTGAGACCTTAATCCCAGTTGTCAAGCTCATATGCATAACAATTATCCTCAGCCTTCCTACTAGCCAAGATTGTTATATTGATCAAAGAGATATTATGAGTATATTCCTTTTCAGAAAATTGCAGGAAGAAAGTTACCTAGATATTCCTGAAGGTATGAATATCAAAGGAGATATTTTCAAGTCTGCAAACTTCAGGAAAGGGTGGTATAGACTAAAGAAGTGTGGAATATTTTGTAATTAAGTATCAGATAAGCATTTAGTTGGAAGATATGATTTCAGAGAAGTAGGTAGGATGATGCAATGTACAGTAAAGAGAAGTAAGGGGAATTGTGTTAGGAATATATAAGGGTTAATAATGTTATTTGGATGGGAACTTAGCATATTATTGAGGAAGATAAAGTACCATAAGCACAACAGCTCCAATTGGCAGATTTACGATTACCAGCATTCATGCTTTCAATAAAAATTGTCTGGATGCATGAACAAATACTGCTAAATCAAACCATCTATATACAGAAAATCATAACGGAATTAACATGATCAAATACATATACTATATCCATCCTACCAAATCCCACAATTAAGCCACAGTATTCGAGGACTAGTCTTCTCAAAGGAACACCAACCTTGGCCAATTCAGATGCTTATTAGACAGAGTAGCGTAACATGAGTGTAAGCCTAATGTACTAATGCTAGCCACCAACCTTGGTATATCATTGGCAGTGTCCGCATAGGGCTGATATAACAATCTCCTTCAGATTAGCCATATGGTTATTTCAAAACACCTACTCCCATTTCTCAGGAAGACTGCTAGCATTGCGTTGAGCCTAAGTTCTCTATCCAGTACTACTACCCTCAAACTGGTCCAATGAAGCAATGTCAACTGGGCTGAGGATTTGGATACAGGAAAAATAGCGGAAAGTATGTCAGAATAATTAAGGAGATATCTACTTAATCAGAGGTATCATGGTCTAGTTAAAGGCCAGTACCAGTTGCCCTGTCATACTGGAAAGTACAAAATATATCTCATATACAGGCTGCAAATTGGGCATTTTAGGTTTCTTGAATTCTCCCCTTGTTGTCATAATCACCCAACAATACTCTACAACCTACAAAATTCTTCCTTGATAAGTAGGGTTCCATTGTATTCTCAAATAATCTAGAAGGGCATCCTCACAATAAACATATTGCAATCCATGGAGACTACAACAATTCTAGGATTAAGATGGGATTAATGAACTCTCAGTTCCTGCAATGCATCTATATGATTGCTGTCTCCTTGACTAAAAGTCTTAGCCTAGATAAGTGGTGCCCTGTCTAAGGATATCAAGGTAATTTAAATGTGAGAATGCGCGGCCTTGGTTATGTTTTATCTGTATCATTCACAAGGCATATGACCTTGTGTTGAGAAAAAAATGTTTTTTAATTCTTAGTGTTTTAAGGATGACTGGCAGTGGGAGTAGGGGAAACTATTATATTATACTCGACATGCTTGCTTTTTCAATCAGTACATTCTTCCACAGGATTCACTACACTGTGACCACTCCCCCCCTGTATACTATCTACTGTGCTACGCCTTGGATGCAACATTCTTTGACTTCATCACCCATTTCTTGACTGCATGTTTTTGGTTCTTAGTTGTTTGCCCTATCGCATAAAAATAGCAGTGGCTTATCTGCTCCCTGCAGTTTGTTTGTCATTCGCCTAGTCAACTAAATAAAAGCCCTTGCTTATCTACAGTATGCAGTTAGTTCATTGTTTGCCCAGTCACATGAAAGAAGCTGTTCCGTATTCACTTTACACAGTTTATTATTTAGTATTTGTCCCATGACAGAGAGAAGTTATATATTAACACAACACTCTTTCTATGTACACAGTTAACCATAGACAGTACTGCCACTGGTGTAGCTGTTCTGAACATGTATTCTGGCATTATAAATGTATTTACCATGAAGGGAAGAGAGGCAATGAGCTGTATTTTGTCTCTCTATTCTTTTCTTTGTTAGAAATAAGAGAGAGTAGTAAAATGGAAAGTGGAAATATGGGATATAGTAAGTGGAACAGGTGCCATAGGGCGATAGAAGGTGTTGGTAGTTATTCAGTCTTTTCTTTTTGTTGTCAATTATGATACACAAGAGGAAGGGTAACCAAAATTGGGTTCTTTGATATTCCTTGAATGCGGAAGGGAGTGTGGAAGTATAGCGGACATGCATCTGACATCAAGCTGACGAAGTGTTTCTTGATTGTTCTTTATTTGTTAGTAAGGAGGCAATAGGGCAGAAGAATGGGCTCTTCTTTTGAAGAAAACTGATCCTGGTTAAAATAGTTAAACAGGATATATGGTTCAAGAGGACCAATCAGTGAACCACAAATTTAGTCTTTTTACAATGATTATACTATCAAACTAACTAAATTACAGGATTCAAAATACCAATACCATATTCTCCTGGCCTTTGTCAACAATGGATGAGTTTATGTGACTCTCTGCAGGTATTAGGTAGATATGTATAATCATTTTAAATAAAGTGTTTTTGGTGAGAAAGAGGAAAATGTTTTATGCACAGCCACTAAAGTATTGCTAAGATAGGGCACTATTTGTCTCAGTAATTCTGCATTTATGCCAAGACTGTAATAAAGCTAGAATAAAATATGCAATAAAACCTATAACTACAGGCAATTATAAAAAATTAAATCTCTTGTAAGATATAATATGATATTAGAATATATTATATCTGTAATCTTATTGTTAACTCTTAAATATAGCCCTAGTAGCCTCTTTAAGGAAATGATAAAGAATATCTTGGCACTAAATGCTCATTAGCGATGTAACACCAATTATCAGGAAGGTTCAAATTTTGGTCTGCTTGAACCATATTTATTCTATGTTGTCTGTTCGTTTGTTGAATAAGTTGCTTGAAAGTTATTCAAGAGTGAGAGTTAAAAAGGTGAGAGAGTGCAAGTGAAGAAAATCTTATCACTTACCCCTCTTTTATGCATACCGTGGCGTTTTTGTTTTTTATGTAAGTGACCAGAAGTGATGGTGGGCGCTTGAAAGCAGTTTCGAGAATGATGATGTACCGTTAATGATACACCTGCCCTCTCTTTTACTGCGGGTTGTTGCACTGAATATACTTAGTAAACACGCTACCTATAAACTGGTGCTAACCCTAGTGATGAGGGAGGCGACCTATGTGTCGCCCAGCCATCTGGCTGCCCTGATGGGTTTTCTAATATTGGCTCAGATCATCTTACACTAAGCTCTATATACAACCATAGTTGTTTGCAGATTCCGAAACACATACACTGTTTTAGTGCCTGCTATATCGCTACAGCATCCCCAAGTTCAAATAGAAAAACTTTTTAAATCAGTTTCTATATAGTCAGAAAAGTGTAGAGATTTGCAGTTACGGTAGTAGGTTGTCCACTACTAGCAAGAAGGGAGTTTTTCAGAGAGATGTTAAGGCAATAGCACCAGTTTGTTCAGCATCCATCAACTTTCGTTCCTTCTCGGAAAGCCTACTGTGCTCTATTTGCATGGATTTCTTCTGGTAAGTCTACAAAGGATTTGGCAGATTGCATTAGAGTTTTTCCATATATGTATTTATTTGCAGGGTGGCAGGGGGGGGGGGAACATCCACAAAAGAATCATTTAGTGCAGATCTAGATAGTGCATAGACAATCGTGTAGTTCTAATAGTGCTGCTGGTGCACCTTTTTTATTTTATTTTTAACCAACAGTGGGTTTTTAGCCTCAACTTTGGGATATCTTCAACTGCTATTTCAACTGAGGTGAACAATTGAATGAATAATGCTAAGGAGGAACAAAGATGTTTGTTTGCATGTTTAGGGAATGAAGTTTGATGCAAGCTATAACGTTAGGCAATAGAGTGGCTTGATGGTTATAGAGGGGAGGTTTCAGACAAAAATTCTAGTATCTATTGGCAACATTAGGATATTGTTAGGAAAATGCGCATTCACCCTGTAACTAGGTCTAAAATTGCATTATAGCTTACTAATCTACAGGCGTGACAATCCTCCTACCATTACATGATGAGGAAAGGTGAATTTCATATTTGAAGGAACATGACGATAATAGGTATCTAAAGTAAAGCCAGGTTGTAAGTGACTTATTTAGCTAAGGTAACGCGACTAGGGCAGGTAGCCCAGATTCATACTTCAGTAGGTTAACTCATAGAATATCAGAAAACTGTAGAAATTCTCCAATTCGGTTTTATGTATATTCCTGGAAGTATAATTATTTATTTTTCATCCGTGTTATTTCTAGTTTCACTTATAAAACTACAGACATTACTACAGCTACAATATATCATATTCAGAGTTTTATTTCACGCTATAGATTGAGAACTTATGGGTAGATTTCTTATCATGTGTATGGGATTTCTTGGTTAAATTTGAACTTATAGTGACCTTTTACTAGTGTGGTATCATATGATATCTTTCCGATTATTTCACACACACTACTTCAGATTACCAATATTTTATAATGATTTACTTTGTTGTTTTTCTGGGTCAAACATGTTTGCACTTATATTTCTAACAATGTTTTGAATATTTTGTTAATAAGTACAAATAGGATACGCTCCTGTATAATTAGCTGATTGCTGCCTATTTTATTTAATTATTTAAGGAAAGGAACAACTACAACTCTACCTTTAAACTATAATTCTCCTCACACTAGCAAGTACATAGTATACTCTTGATATAGTATTGTAATTATTTACTCTTGCTATAAGATCGTGCCACTAAACTTATTTCGTTTAAAAACTAGCTAAGTGTTCTAGGTGGTTCTATTCATTATCCATCAGTATAACTAAATGAATCATGGTCGCTGTTGGAAGTGTAAATAAGGGAGTTATTATAGGAGTTGTTCAGGGAACGTCAATGGGTATTACAGAGACTTACAGTGCAAATTGAACAATGATCGGTGCGAGTTATCATACCTTAGTCTCCCCATATGTGAATAACAATCTCATGTTACCCAACTCTCATTATACACCTAATACACCGCCCCAGCATTTTAACCGAAAGGTCATTCTTGTATTGTTGTAATATAACACCCATCTCACCCAGTGGGGTTTACAGTTTATATTTGGGTAGTTAGGAACTACAATTGATAAAAGTATAGGAAAATTGTCGTAACAAAGGTGGTATAATAGGATTCCACACTAGGAATATGGATCCTCATGGTTCCAATACACTAAAAGTCTCAAAGTAAAATTCACGGTAGGTAAAGATAAAATATATGAATCAAGTGGTAAAATAAATGTTTTTAAGGTGTAAGTTAACTTAATTCAAGTTCGTATTAAGAGGATAGTGGGTTATCAGGGTTGAGTGCCACTTGTATTTACGTTGGTAAAAATAAAAAGCCAATTACATATACACAAACTCCGACCTTTAAAGACTGCCTTTCCCCAAGTTGGTTCATCTGACCTATAACCCTATTTCAATTAACTACAGGGTTAGTAAATCACTAGGGTTAGAAAAGTCCTACAAGCGGAATGGTGTTCTACAATATATTTCAACTATGTCTTCGCGAGACTTAAACCTTTCAGAACACTGCCTTGTTAGTGCCGAACTGACAATCCAGTATGAACACATATCTTCTTATAAGACTTAGTATTCCAATTGCATTTTTATCTATGCAAGCACCAGACTCTAAAGTTTCTACTTGGCCTGTTGGAAGCTATTCTTGGGAGTGATTCCTCCGTTGGTAAGAGCCACCACCTAGGTGCTCAAATGGCTGCTACCCATAGCAAATCTCTGGAGATAAGCATAAGAATATGAAGATTAAATAGATCTAGAGTCTATTACTATCTGTTAGATATGGTATACTGACAGGGCTATAGTTGCTTGACTAGCAGAGATTTATATGTACATACTTCTATATATCGGCGACTCCCAAAGTCCAATTCTGAAGGACTCCAATGACTTCCATTAGGAGATAATGCACCTATATTCCCTTAATTGCGCCTGCCAGTGTCAATACTAACAACTTTCCAGGGTCGGCCATCGCCTATCAATATATATTTTTTTCCTGTGTACAGCATTTAGTCTAATGGACGAAGTGACATATACTATATTACATCAATACTTTAATTATTAGTATTTTGTTAGCCTTGTATCAATTGAGTTACTGTCCTATAGTGACTGAAATTGTGAACATAGATGCAGAATGAAGCATATTAGCTTGCTAGGGCAACCCAAATTACGTGCAGGTAACTGTGATGTAGTTTCGCCTTTCAATGTATTGTTAAAGTAATTAAAACAGGATTTGCTTTTCGTATACACTTAGACCAAGGGTGTTCTACTAGGTAACATCATAGTGTAAATCAGACGGGATGTTGGCGTAATAGCTGTATCCCTCTACGGAACTAGTTGTGAAATAATCCCTAATATTTACACTTTCTGCTAGGACTATGATTCACGTAGTTATATGAATTAATGATTCATAGATCCCGCTTGCTCTGGGACTTAATTTTGTTGAAAACTCATAGTTATCTTCTTTTGGTGGTTAACCTGTCTAACTTTGGTAGCAGGTTACCCTACTGTACTCCTTTACCTTACTTGAGTTTGATACCTTACTCAATACTAGATTAGGGTTACCCTACCAAGCTGACAGTCAAATTTTGTTTCTTCACTTTAGGTAACTATAGTTGTCTGGTAACTTTATAGTTTCAATATATGGTTCTGGCCGTCTATACACAACTGTTCGATGGATGCAATGGGGGACGCCTTGGCATTGGAAGCATGGCAAAAAACGTAGGTTAAGGTCAATACCCCAACTATTAAAAGATTAAAATTTTTTATTTTAATAGTATTATTACATGAGTTAAGGGCTGGAGGAAAAAAGAAAAACAGAGAGTTATGAGCAAATTGTATCAAGTTTAGAGCCCATATGCTTGAGCCCCATCAGATCGTCGGTGAGATTTATAGTTTTTAGAAACCAGCTTCTTATAGCTTTCGGAGCCATATATTTCGCCTGAATCATAGGCATTAATGATTCGCCGAGTACGCTGTTGGTATTTCCAAATGAGGGTGTTAGGAACTTATTGAAGGGCCTCAGGAACAAGTCTTGGAAGAGAGGGGAAGTCATAACCGCAATTTTGACGAGTATATCTTTTGGCTGCCCCCCAAAAATACTCTATAAAGTTTATTTCGCAATGGAATGCGGGATAAAAGAGGACTAAATGGCCAGCTGCCTCAATTGCTTCCTGGAGTTCACCTTTCTGTGTTTGAAAGTCTGGCTGGGATGCAAGAAGCGCACGGGCGCATCAGTTTCCTCCTTCTAAACACCTTGGATTGGGGGTCAAATTTCCTGCACAAGTTTTGGTTATGCATTGAGTTAGAAAGCGGGTTCCACTCGCAGGCCAAAGGCCACGTTCTGTAAGTACTGCTTTGAGACCCATCGTTGTTCCATCTTCCTGTATCATGCTTTGATAATAACCACCTGATGCATGTGACTGATCCAATAAATAGGTTGTTCGCATTGGTCTCATATTCTTCCCACCATCAACCAAGTTCATCTTGGAAACACGTAGAGCATCATCTGCATACTTGCAGTGACTCTTAGCATTGTCAAAAAGAAAGAAGGCTTTGCATCCAGGAAACTCTGCTTCAAACATTGGAATTGCCTTATTCCTTATTTGTTCTAAAAGCTTTTCTCCGTCCCACCAAATATCACCTCCACACTTTAATATTTTGCAGGATTCAACATTACCAAGCCTGCCAATTGGTGTGAGGAATTCTGAAACATGTAATCCTTGTCCGCGACCTTTCTTCCTTAATGGGCGGTGGTCCTCATGCGTCCAAAGGAAGTGTCTTCTATCATTTGAGTTGAAAGTACACTCATCTTGCGTAATAATAATGATAAGCTGTTACTCTTCAGAAAGATGTGCTGCATTCGGAACAGGCTCCAGTTGCTCATTCCAGTGCATCAAGGAAGGCTTAAGCTGGTTTAAGAAAGGCAAGAAGACCTCATTGCGATATCGTTTAACATCGTCTTGTTCATGGCCATCATTGTAAACCCCTTAACGAAACTCTTTCCATTTGAAACCCAGTTTTCGAAGCCAACGACGGCTACTGCGGCTACTAATATTGTGACTAATCTCACCTACTATTCGTCCCTGTGCTGCTGCCATAATAGAATCATTTATTTCTGCCAAATGATTACTAATTGCCCATGCCATACCAAATGAATCAACAGCTATTTATAAATATTAGTCACCAATAAGAGCAAGAACAATATAAATTAAGTCTTTTATAGTGGATGAATGCTTACCTTCTCCTGCTTGAGATATATATTCCGGTACTGCGACTATTATACTCTCATCCTCTAACAAACTGGTTACCTGGGGATGCCTTACCCTTCGTGAGTCCTTGATAGCCCTCTTCTTAATCCAGGAAACCTCATTATTCATTATCTGAAGCCAGGTCCATTGTCCGGCCCCCTCACCATTGGCAACCTGCTTGGCCAATTGCTCTCTTGTTTTGAAAAGTATAAATTCTGGTCTAATAGACCCATTCTTTTCATGCAATAGTTGAACTTTCATGAAGTTCAAGACCAGAATATGTTTCATCAGGCTTCGACCACTTACAGTGCTTGTCCGGCCTCTTGGATGAATAACCTTTTTAATATCCTGAATTCCGCGATTGAGGATATTCCATCTGACTGGGGATGGAACTCCATACTTTTCCAATCTTCTGGGCCAGTGCACTACTGCACTTGCATAAACTACATTATCTGGGTTGGATGAGAGTACTCTGGCTGCATCTGGGGCCATTGTTGACAGTGGGAGGGCAGCAGACTCCAGAGTTGAGTTAATTGCCCTTGGTGTTGCTTGTATGGGCGGTTGGGTAGGTATGTCCTGCAGGGAATCGACAATCAGAGTGTAACGGGGGCACCCTATAGGAAGATGGATCCTAAGGTTGCGACCGCACGAAAAGACGCAACGCAAAGTTCACAGAAGGTAAAGATAAAATAATTGAATCAAATGATAAAACTTATTATCATTAAGCCAGAGCTTCACTCAATTCAAGTGTTCTCGAGAGGATAGTTGGTATCAGAGTAGAGTGCCGTTCACGTTTACTTAAGTAGAATTATAAAGCTAACGACACCCATCCCTACTCCGACCGTTAAGAGAACTCCCTTCTCCACTCAGGGATCATCTGACCCATGGCCCTTCGGGAATAAACTACAGGGCCGGTGGATCGCTCGGATAAGTTGAGTCCGCTCAATCATAAAGGTTTTCTGCAATGCATTTTGATTATGCCTGCAGGAGAGAAAAACCTTTCTGATCGCCGTCTTGTCTATGGCCAACTGACAATCCGACTTTGAACCCAAACCAAGGTATGAGACTCAGTAGCCCTATGGCTTTTCCCTCTATGGAAGCACAGCAGTCAAATGTGTCTACTTGGCCTATCGGCAGCTTTACTTGTGACTGCGTAGCTCCCCCGTTAAGTGTCTTTACTGAGTTGACTAAATAGGCGCTACCTATAGCCAACCGTTCCGGGATCACCTTAACCGTGATAAGAATGAATGCCTCTTAGGGTCTTGTAACTTCCCTCAGTAATGGTATGGAGCCGAGGCAATCATTGTATAAGTAGTAGAGTTTTATCCGGACAAACTTCTGTTTATACTCAACTCTCAGATAGCTATTCCGTGGGACCCCCATACCTCCCATAGTGATTATAGGCACCTAGAGTACCCACGGAAGGCCATCTGATGTCAATACTAACGACTTGCCTGGGTCGGCTGTCGCCCACCTCTATATATATCCTGCGGACAGCATCTGGTCGGAAGGAAGGCGGTGACATATACAGGGTTACACTACCACCTTCGATTTCGCAGTTTCGTTTGGCTTTTACCAACTGTCACCCTTCCCCACCCGTCGGAAGGGGCGAACGTCGGAGCCGCCAGGGGGTGTTGGACGCGCCAAAATCACTCCAAACACCCTGGGGTACCTGTAGTAGGTTTTCAGGTTTCGCGTAATATTAGGGTAGGGTAACTTGAGGTCCATGATTTCACCCGCGATCCCCAAGGTAGGGTAACTGGGCCCTATCATGGTGTAAATCGCTGCGGAAGTCTGTGTAATCCCCCTTTGCGTGACCAGAAGGTTCCACGTAACTGACCTATTTGTTACACTCTATTCAACGAGCTAGCAACACCTGGTTACACGAATGTTGCACACCCAGCGGAATCTACACTGCTTACCATGTTTTCCTATGGCTTCCCAGTTACCCTGCCTAAGTAGTTACCCTACCTAACTGAGGAGTTGGGTTACCCTAACTAAAGTGTTACCATGCCTAACCATGCTTCCAGATTACCCTACTTAAGAGGGTTACCCTGCTTGACTGTAGCTCCGGGTTACCCTGTCTAGCGGGGTTACCCTACCGAAGTGTGCACCAAGGTTACCCGGCCTTGCTGGGTTACCCTATCTAAGTAGGTACCTAAGTACCCTTTCTTCATGAAAGGTACTTATGGTTGCTTTGTCACTTTGCAGTTGTCAGGTACCGTTCCTGTACATGTCCTAGTACGACAACTGGCTGGGCTGAGGTTCGGTAAGCTATACCAACTGATCTAGGGGTCGTTACACAGAGCATTTGGGCTTCTAGCAGCACTTTTTGCAGCTCGCCATTTGCGTGATTGGAGAGTACTAGTGCACACAGTAGTGGTAGTTGCTGGCATACTCTCTGTGGCTTCAGTGTTCAATTGAGAAGAACTTGACAGCTGTTGCTCAGAGTTGACTGAGGCTTGAGCTAATGCAGCTAATTTTGGAGGGCGTAGCCTCTCACGGTGGGTGCGGCTACGCAGTGTTGAAGCGTTCACCATTGTAGGAGGGGAATTCTGCGGATTGGACCTTGAAGATAGGGTATTCATGTTTGGTGTTACTAAAGATGATATTTGGATCTCTATCATGAAGTTCAAGATTATAATTTAATTTGTTCTAATAACCCTAGTTCTATTGAAATTTAACTATGGTAAGGGTTATTTTGCCAAGCTTGCAATGCCAAGGCGTCCCCCGTTGCATCCATCGAACTGTTGTGTATCGACGGCCAGCACCATACCTGTCTTCACAGAAAGTTTTCCAAGACCAAAAGTAGGGCTAGTGATTGGTAGGCAATACCAACAAGTTTTATTGATAATTTCAGACAGTCATGTGATATATTATGTTTCTCTTTTGTACATCTGACCCAATGTAGTCCGCCAGATATATTGAGTGGTATGCAACAGTCAAACAAGGGAGGTTGTTAGTATTAACACTACTGGTTGCCATAAAGGTACTCCTGGTACCTTATATTACTATGCCAGGAAAGGGAGTAATTTAGCATTAGCCTTTAGAAGTCTGGAATATATGAAAGTATGTCAGGATAAAACTCTACTAGTTAAGCCATAACTGTGGAGGCACTATATCATTAGTGAAAGATGTTATAGGATTTTAGAGGTGTTGATTATTATTACAGTTAATGTAAGCTTTTAAAATTAGGTTATAGGTAGCACCTATTTAACTAACTCAGTAGAAACACATACATGTAATCCAACCGTAACAAAAAATGCTACCAATAGCCCAAGTCAAGCAAGTTGACTGTAGTGCCTGCATTAATTAGAATGACATAGGGCTATTGAGGCTCATAACTAGGTATGAGTCTAAGTTTCATTGTCGGTTAGCCACGGACAAGTTGGGAATCTGAAAGGTTTTTCTCTCATGCAGACATTCTTGAAATAGATTGAAGAAGATATTCCCGATTGATAAACTTATCTGACCCTAGTGTTCTAAACACCTACAAGTAATTCCACAAGGATTATGTGTAAGATAAAATCGGCTGTGAGAAGGGTTGTATTAATAGTCCCAGTAGGTACAGGTGTTGTTGTCTTAATAATTCTATAGGTGTAAACTAACAGCTCAATACTCTGATAACTAACTATGCGCCAGAAAAGGATTTGAATTGATTGAAACATTGTCTCAATTAGTTTATATTTTTCTACTAGATTCTTTTATTTTTATCTTTACCTCTAGTTAATATTACTTTAATTCATTAGGTAAGGTCAAAGACTTAGGATCACTCAACCAACAAGGATCCCCTCTTAGACAGATATATCCCTTGAAGGAAATTTATTTATACAGAACAAATTTGTTTTTAAGTTCACTGATTTAATAGAACTAGCCAGCGAGGTAATATGAAAATTTGGACTCAAGGGGCCTTATATATTAAAAGGTTCGAAGCTCTACTGTATTGGAGATGGCAAGAGATGTCGTCTAAAGTATGGTATTTTAAACAGCACCACCAGGAACCCAACATAATACTACTGTAAGGGAATTCAACTATTATTTGACTATAAGTACTGACTTGATATTTTTTATGACTTATTTGAGTTCATAAAGGATAAGTGCGACTATTTGGTTGTCCTTTCCTTCATGGTTATGACTTCTTAACTGGCTATTCTTTCCTTGTTTCAGTTATCTTTACCAAATCTTTACTCTTACCTATTTCAGTATCACTATCACCCAGCTATACCAACTGGATTTGTATTATAATTGCGATCACATTTTCCTATTTGTTTGAATTCTATTATTTGATCTGTTAGCTCTATCGTGTTTCTTCCATCACTCTGTTTTCCTAATATGGTTACCTTATTATACTATCTCTGTTTATATCTTTTGTATACAGGATGTTAGAGCTTTTATTAAGTATTTCTAACAACACTCATTTGTATTTTAGGAGAATGTAATCTTTTAAGGATATGGACTTACAAGCCTCACAGGACTATCATCTTTAATAATACAAGTTGAATTTTCAATATATTAGTTCAGCAACTTTAACCTTGTGTATTGAAGACCTATCTAGCGACGCTTCTCCCCATATTCCTTTAGTATCTTCTGAGTCCCTTTACGATTTTCGAGATACATGGGAGTAGGTTACATATTTTGACCTATACTTAATTATATTTTTCTTTGATCTTCGGCAGGGACTGATCACCCTCCAAATTCCTTAACCTTGTAGAACCAGATGCCTCCCATATCTGAGAAGGCCTTGAGCGGAGTATAAGTGAGACTAGCTCACCCTAGCTATCAATTAATTGTGTGACAAGCGAGATCTGAATGTACATTAGTAGAGGATCAGTAGCATACATCCTATGACTTCGAAAACAAGCTCCAGTACACCCACCTGCACCACAATTGGAGATTTCTGAGCTTTCTTTAGTAGATAGCAGCAGCCATGGCGAAGGGTACCTATATTAAGCCCAATCTCTAGCATAAGACATATTTCCCTACCAAGTCCAAGAACAAGTCCAAGAACAGCTCCAACAAGAAGTCCAATCCAAGAAAAAACCAAGCTCAAAATTAGAATCAGATTCTAGTCCAGAGGACCGTCCATGACCAGCACCCCCTAGTTCACCAACTAGACATCCTTGTCAAGTCTGAGAACCAAGACCTACACATGATGACTAACCTAGTTCATCAAGACCACCTAGTCCACATAGTCCAACAAGTAATCTGAGCCCCACACGTATTGCTATGTGTGTTCTACCAGACGGAAATAATCCTCCTAATTGGCCAGCACTATTTACATTTACAGGGGAAGGTAAAGAGCAAGGATCATTGACAATCAACTCAAGGTTAAATATAGTCCATCAATATATCTCAAGTTTTTCCATAACTGATGATGAACCATGAACCCCTACCATACTATAGAACCTATTGCTAAGAGAAATACCTTTTATATTTTCACCCAGTAAGAAGCATTCCAAGGCCACTAAAAAGTTGTTGGACTCTAATGCAAATTTGAAGCCTACTTTTATGCTTCTAAATCTACAGATACTATCTATAAATACAGGATAAAAATCAAGCAAAATACTGCCGGAAATGCAGCACCGATTGCAGACAAGGTTATCGCACTAGAATTACTGATAGTCAGTCTTACTTGAGAAACAATTTTTGACGATTGAGGAAAGAAGCAACTACTAGATGAAATGGATATCTAGCTCAAATCTGTAGAGAAACCACAAATCACTTCATATACCACCTTTGACCAGTTAGTAGAAAGAGAGGAAAAGTGAGATGCAATTGCCCACTATACAGGAATCTATGGAAACTAAAAACGGCAAGGAAATGCAATGTCTAATTCAGATTCCTTGAAAGCACACATGCGTCCCCAGAGCAGGACTCCACGAAGTTAATTATGGTTCTCTATCAACAGCTCTCTGCATACTATAGTGTCTCAAGCTGAGAGGTAACAAAGTAAGAGAAACAAATAGTGTTATTACTGAGGGAAAACATGTATACTACTCAGATAACTGCTTTAAGAAGAATAGGTATATAACTACCGTGCAGCAAGTTATTTGAAATTCTGCCAGGACTATGCGGCAAAGCCTGTTATATAAATCAACATTGAAAATGGCCATATCTTTGAAGCCCTAGTCTCTTCGCTGCATAACTACAATATCTTCTTAGCAATGCCTAATCTTACTGCCCAAAATTCAGTAATAGATTTCAGAAAATCCATAATCACCTTCCATGATAAAGGAATTACCTTGACCTGCAAGAAAGCTACAAACACAAATTTTTCAGCCATGAATGAAGCAGATGCAGCTGACATCATTATCAAGTTTCCAACATTATTCCCTACCAATAAGAGAGCAGAATTACCACCCTAGAGGGGTGTCAACTACAACCTTCATCTGAAAGATACAATTTTGGAGTATAACTCGAGATCATTCTCATTACTTGACAAAATTCTGCCTGCATACAGACCTTTTATCAAAGACTGAAAATCAAGATGTATCATCTAACCCAGTGCTGTACATAACCCAGTCAACATATTTTCCTAATTGAAACTTAATGCAGAATTCAGGTTCGTTGATAACACTTTACGCAGGAATGAATTTTCTACTAGGAACTAGGGAGCGAATCCCAACGAAAACATGATACTCAGAATTGTTGCCAGAGTAAAGTTCCAAACATCCCAAGACCTACCAATTTGGTACTTGTAAATCTGAGTTCTGCCTAACGATGAGAAATACAATTCGAGGACATATACTTTCAGATCCTTTTGATTCAGATTGGTACTGCAACATGATGAAAACACCCTAGCAACAGCTTGTAGAATTATTGAGTTTTTTTTTTTTTTTTCCAAGATAGATTTAATAGAAAGCACATTTGGCCATACGTGATTGACATTACCATCTACTCAAAAACTGTTAAGGTGGATATTAATCATATTAGAGCAGTGTTGGGAAGACTACAGCAGTACCATATCAAAGCATCGCCAGCCAAATGAAAATTCTCAGGCACTAGGTACTGTAACGACCCCTAGATCAGTTGGTATAGCTTACCGAACCTCAGCCCAGCCAGTGGTC